>KZ061648.1:160424-275766 GCA_002091835.1 Anopheles maculatus
GCTGAACCGATCGTTACTCACCAACAGCATAACAGTCACATTCGTGCTCAACAATAAAGGTGATCAATAAAGTGTTGTTTTAATCAAAACCGAACTTCAGTGCCTCAATACAGTTATTGCAAATATCACAAACAATGTCACTGGTACATGTCTTCTATCTGCATCCGTTTTCTGTTTGTAAGTGCGTATAATGTAAATGTAGTAGTAAGGCTTAGGTTAAGAACTGTACAATCGAAATATACGGTATCAGAGACGATTTAGATACTGAGCAAGCAGGTTCTCAGTCCTGTCAACTCATAACTTAGATGTATATATTTTTGGTTTTCTTGGTGCTTTGCTATAACTTGGTATAATATGGCCTACGCTAGGCTTGTCTGATGATTGAAATCAATAAGACAAAAAAAGAAGCTATACAGAACGTAGTCAACTTGTCAAATAATCATTTGATGTTATTTCGTTGAATGTGCCTAGTATATGAATCAAATTCGTACTGTGGTGGTTCTTATTAAAAACAGCCCTAAATATGATTATCAAATTTTATAATCGACTAGAAATTGACTGTGTACTGTTCGTTGCGGTATTATTGGGGGTGGCTTGCAAGGCCTCTCCCCCAACCCCCTGTCTCGGCGGAGGGCCTACGCTTCCTAGCTGTTTAAAGTCCCGTAGGAAGCCAGGACAGAAAGGACAGCTAGCCGCCCCTAACATGGAGAACAGACGCTAGCTGTCCCCCTCCGCTCAATTTAGCCACCCATCTTCCCAAGGGGTTGGGTTTCCCCGTATACCCAAGCTCAGATATTTGGAGAGACATGTTACCGTTCTATACGCCGGGGACGTATTGAGTCGAAGTAGGGTATGGAGAGCCTTTGTTGACCTTCAAGAGGGTTCGGATCCATACCTTACCAGTGCAGTATTGCTACCACACCAGCTTATAGAACAAGCTTGCCGGAAAGATACGCTGGTTGGGCCACGTGATGAGGATGCCGGACTCATGCCCTGCCAGAAAAGTGCTCGTCAGCGACCCGTTCGGCACGAGGCGTAGAGGAGCCCAGCGAGCTCGTTGGCTGGATCAAGTGGAGTCTAACCTGAGGGATATCGGATGCAGCCGGGGATGGAGGAGTGCAGCCATGGACCGAGTTTCCTGGAAACGGATTGGACACCAGGCCATGTCTATTAGACGTGCTCCCTAGGAGCAAGCCACAAAAGAAGAAGAAGAATCGACTAGAACTAGAGGATTTTGGGAGGAGTTTTTTCCACAGGATTTTTTTTGTATCGCTTAGATCTTCTTCTTCTTTGTTGGCCTAACGACCACTTAGGTCATGCCTTCCATTTCTGGCTTACTAGACTTATTGTTACCGCATAGTTGGATAGTCAGTCCTCACTATGGGGGAACGGCCCAGATGAGATTTGAACTCCGGTCCAGCCGTGTGATGCGCTTAGATGCGAAGGATAAATCATCTTCTAAGGTTCCAACAATCTTCATGGCCGTACAATCATATTTTACTAACGAAAACTATGCCATACTATGCCCTTGATCTATTGTTGAACTTGGGAACGTCAATTGCTCTCCATTGCCTTAATAAGGGTGACTCAATTGGCTGCTCTGCTACATATGTATGTATGTGCAGTAAATAACCTTTATCTGTTTATAACTTAGACTACACAGCTACTAACCAGTTAAGGATGAATCAAGTGAAGGACAGCTGGCAGAAATGACATGTCAAAACATTTCCGGATTGTACCACAACAGAATAAAAACAACAACGACAACATAAATAAAAGTTGACCGAATATATACGATTTAGTAAAGTAGCGGTCCTAGAACGGACTGTTCAAAACAAAAAAATGTAATAGGCTCTGCAAATCTTGTGACTTTCATAAGTTAAATCAATCAATAATGAAATAGTGAATTGGATAGTGAACCAGAATTCGCCAGACAATAGTTCGCACGAAATTTAAAAGGAGCTTGCGGCAGGCCAGCCGCCATTTTGTGATAAGGGTCAAAAGCTTTACGTTAACTACAGTCCAGAAAGAATAATTTGAAAGGATTCCACCACACTTCAATCACCGAAGTAGTCAATATCGGTGGACCAAGACAGTAACAGGCCTTTCCTAGCTCAATCAAAGCACTAAGTACCGAAATCCTTCCTTGAAATACATTCCTGCACGAATAAACTCCTGATGGTTTCATCCACATCCTTCTGATTCTCTCTGACAGAACACATACAAACACACGCGCAAAGGTAGAGTGGTCCCGCTTTAACATTAGACCCAACAAGCTCCCAACTAAGCTGATCCGATTGCAATCGAGCCGGCATTCGTTTAATTTATTCACGCTTCACCTGTCAATCTTTAATCGCATCAAACCTTCGCTTCCCGATCGGCCCGATAGGGTCGAGCTGGTTAGGAGTGGCAAATGTCCTGTCGAAGTCGGGTGGGAAATTGCGCCACACCAATCGGAATGGCAATTAATTAGTCGCATTAAGTTTATTGTCGCGTGTCGTCAAGTGCAATCACGCATCGGTAAAGCTGTTCAAATCATCGGCCGGCATCATGTTGCGATGCTGCGATGAACTGTGCTGGTGTGGGCACCCACCATCCGGGTTCGAGATAATGTCGCGTGTGAATGTGTCCACCAACTACGTGCCCATACACTGGTCTCTCAGCGTCTAATGGTACTTTCGGCACACGTCACGGCGACGAATCAATCATCATGACAAACGACCCGATTCGTTTTCGGGTCACGCCGGTGTTCGGTAAAGCATTGACGGTTTGCCGTTTGTCAACGCCCGGGAGGACACACCGGGTGACACAAACCCACCGCAGAAAGCTCTCCAAGATGCTCTCAATTTCCTTTCGCTTTGGTACAGCCGGTTGCGATGTGGCGCCTGGAGGCCGAAAATTGGTTCATTAATTCTGGTCTCTACGGTGTTCGTTTTTTCGCTTCGCTCAATGGGCACGACGGTATCCGGCATTGGTTTGCCCGGTGTTTGCGAGTTTTCTTTTCGTCAGCAAGAAGCGGGCGTACTATCAACGCCATTCTTATTAAGGACATTACGAAGACATCCAATGCGGATGTTAATGCTGCGGGCGTGGAAACTGACTGCAGACAGACTAGGCGAGCGAGAGCAGAAAGCAGTAGTGACAGCCATACCCGGCATACCTGTCGCCAGACAGGGTCGGAACTCACCGGCAAAGGTCAACCTCACGGGAATTGTGTACGGCTCTAGAGCGGCGGTAGAGTTATACGAGCCAGTGCCCCCCGGGAACAACATGACAAAGTTAATAAAACATGTGCTCGAATAATAATCACACCGTGTGCTTCACGAGTGCACGAGGTCACAGTGAGTTTTTTACTGTTCCGTTCTTTTTTTTTTCGATTGGCCCGCTTTTCACTCGCTTTTCCACCAAAATATACATTTTTTCACAAGCGCGGTACCAACAAACTGAACGCGGCACGGGACAAGCATTCTAATGCCAAACCATTTGTTCAACATTTGCTGTTGGAGTTTGGTGTCTGTTGTCTGTTTTTTTTTGTTTTGCTCCTGTTTGCCTTCCCTACCGGGGGTCGAAAAATCTGTGCTCCGGTACGAAACGGTGGACGATTCAGTGAACTGTCGCTGTTGGCAGGATTAGCTTTAATTTCAGCTGACAGTCTGTTGGTGCATGAACTGTCAAAAAACTTTGCTCAAGCGATGGCGGAAGCTGGGTTAGTGGCCGTCATCGGTTAGTAGCTTTCAGCTTTCGGACTTCCTTCGCTTTGTTGGTCTTGTACAGCTTCTGGCAACGTTGAAGAAGAGCAATTTTAGTTCGAGAATAATGCGTGAGAAAAAATAAAACGCTCTCCAGCTTGGCTTAAAAGCATGGTCTTTGTGTGATGATAAGCTTCTGCGCGCGGATGGTAGAAAGTCGGACAGGAAGCAAAAGTATTCGCGTACGGGTTAACACGTGTTTTGCTGTCGGAACAACTGGTTCGATGACATGTTGCTAATCGGATCGAGAAAAGAACGCGGGAGAGTTTATCGTAGGGTGACGAATCTATTAAGTGCTGTCAACAGTCTTGTGTTATTTCGGCAGCGGCATGTTAATGAATGATTTGACTTGACTTTATCAAAAAGAAAATATGAAAACCTTAGTTTATTAGTTTTTCTGGATTTATATGTACAAAAACTATTCAATTATGTATATAACTCAGATACAAATTCCAACCGGTATTGTTTCTATGTATGAGGGACTGACTTTTATGCTACGGGTAAACAAAATTAAACGAATCAGCGAATGGAAGTCTAAGAATTTTCCAAGTTATTGAGCCATGAGCAAGAAATATGTTTTATAAAATAAAGTGTCAAATGATCTGTAAATAATATCTGATTTTATTCTGGTATTATTATCGGTTAGCTGTTCTGGGTAATATACAAAATAATAGTCAATCTAATAGTATGCACGACAGCTAACGGTGCGACTTAACAAGCCCTATAAAGAACCACTTACTGTCAACAAATCGATGTGTCATATTCTTTAGCAAACCACCAAAAGAGATAGTTTTCTACGAAATCGCGTTCTCGTTGAGATGCCGTGCGGGTTCCTGGAAAAATATAAAATCCGCACCGTTTAAGGACACTGATATGAAAGAAATTCGACCAAAGAAAGGGAGAAAGCACCATTATCCAAAAAGCGGAGCGAGTTATAAGTATTTGGTGACATTATGAAACTTTCCACTCCCTCACGAGACACCCGGCAAGATAAGCGGAACCACTGTGAAAGCCTGCTGAAGGAAAAATAAAAACTCGGCTCGTCGCATAAACTTTTGCCGCGCGCGCTTTTGTTGGCGCGTTCAACTTTATAATCGGGTGTGTATCCTGTGCCGAGGAGCTTTTGATCACAAGTAGACCACTGGATCGGTGGATAGAGTTTTGTTGGTGCTATTATTTATCCTCCCGGATATGTGTGTGTGAGTGCGTTCGGTATTTTTTCCGCGCCAGTCACAAGGACACAAGAACGATAAACTTCGGCTTTGCTGCTGTTAGAAAGGAAAAGAAAAACCCCGATCGGAAAACTGCACAACGATCAACTTTAAGCAAGGTGATTTATAAAGACTGCCACGTTCAAGTGATTTCCCGTTTCATTCATTTCTTCCCCATTTCTCCCCACCTCACTCTCATCTTTCTCTCCTCTTTTTTGCATTGCTGGTAAAAATGTAGCGATCCTTTAACCACGGTTTGTTTCGTGCTTCCTAGCAAACGGGTGGGCCCGACAAAAACAACGAAACGAGAGTATTCTTTCAATTCAATTAAAGTGCCTACCGGGAAAAAGCGAAAAGTTTCTAGCAAACGCGCTCGGTGAAACAAAATGTTGTTACCCGTGCGAGAAATACCGGGCAAAGCTTGCTGAAAAACGAACGCTAAGATTTCGCCGTATTTTGCGATGAATATGATACGCAAACAAAAGCATCCTTTGGGAGCGAATTGTAGCGATGCCGATTGTGATTGTGAGAAATGCTGTTGTTTTGAAGGCCAACAATGTGTGATGCTACCGGTTTGCGTTATTTTCGTAATTTCCTGCACAGTGGTTCAATCGTAATGTTTACAATATGCATTCCTGTTCGTTTGGGTTAAAATTTACCAGCTTGTTTGTGACAGATACATTTGCTGTGATTTTGCCTACTTTCAGACGTCGTCGGAGCAACGTGACGCGGTACGTGGGCGGCTTCTTATGAGGGTTTAAAGTGGCGGAAGTTTGATAGGACGCCTAGCATGGCTTCTTTCCTGTCTGTGAGTTTGGACGGGATTCTTCATAATACGGGCACGATCGTCGACAAGCCGAAACGGATGGGGTTTTGTAGATATGTCCGGATTCTCTTATTTTCGGGTGGCAGTTGTGTGAGCGGGCAGAAACATAACTCCGACAGCTACCGGAAGTTACTGTACATGCTTTAGCATAATGAACGGAGGACTTGCTGGACAACTCAATAGAGCTAGTACAACCGTGCAAAGTTTTCTCTGATCCAAACGAAGAGCATTCATCCTGCACACAGCGATGGATTCGTATCGTAACTCGATTAGAATCGAGCTTTGGTATCAATGTTTCGTTACCACCTGCTGACGGGGATGTGATTTTTCGATTTGTTGTCCTTGTGTGCAAAGAATTTTAAGGCGAAGGTGTAGCAAGGAAAAATAGCTCACATTCACTATCGGCACGTGCCAAAAATGTTGAAAATACTTGACCTGAAGTTCTGGGACTGGGTTTTTGATATCACCGAGACCGAGAGTGGTTGTCCGGGAAAGAAGCCATAGAAGCTTATTTTTGATGTGGGAAGTGAATAAAATTTTTTATAGCTTATTCTTCATTTAGAATTCTCAACTCATTTCATTTTTCAAAACTATTATACTGTCGCCGAAGTCTTTTTTTTTGTTATTACTTTTTACGACAATTAGCATTACCATAATTTGTGAAAGCACCTACGGCACCAGCATACAACTTCTCCCAACGCATAGGTGGACATACAAGTTATTAATGTGTTTGTGTGATTGTTTCTGTTTCGTTCTTTGCCGGTCGGGCAGGTCATATACACCGCCACTGCACCACAGGTAATTTGATGCTGGCCAGGAAGCACAAACCAACGCAAAGAAAGGAGTCCCTCAACCGAAACCACATATTCATTTCAATTTCATTGTTTCGTTCAGTCGGTGTACACGCACCAGTATGGCACAGTACAGTACCGTGCTGGAATAAAACGTTCTCAGATAGCCTGCGCTAGTACCGTTGGGGAAATGGTAAAGCAACGCTACAAAATAGTAGCATTTTCGAAACATTTTTTATCGTACCTTGCAAGAGATAGGAAACGATTTTTCATTTCACAGAAACATGCTTGATGTTTTGCTTTGATCTTGCTGAAAATGAGCTACAGAAAGATTCACATTTAACGTTGAAAAACTGTCTCTTGGTAAAAATAGTTGAGTGTAAGTTTTAACTAGTCAGTTAATGCATCACCTGTAGGTTTAAAACATCAACCTATAAACTTTGAGCTGTTTCTTCCCTTCATTTAACACTCAAGCGCAGAGTGAAAATAAAGGACATCCCGAATGGTTCATGGTCCTGTAATCCATCCATTGCCATTAGTCCAGCATGCCACGATTTACTTCAGTAAAAAGGAAGGCATCCTAGGTCGAACATACATTACTTCACAGCACAACTATTCGAGACACAATGTCAAATGATAGTTGATCTTAAGAGCATGGTGGTGTGATGGAACCAGTGTGTTTGATGTGAGATTATTGAGAGCATAACCATGACAAACGGCAATGCATGTGGGAAAGTTTCTTTTCCCCTTTTTTGAATGCTTTCTCATTTCTGCACCGATTTCCTATGCTGCTGACCCGTAGTGTACCGTTCTGTCGTGCTCAAACATCACAAGCACTGCAAAGTGCATGGGTTTGAATCGTGTACATCGAGACTGAAAAGGGTTCATGTTTCAACCGTTTTTTGTTTCCATTTCTCTTCACTTTACTGTCTTTTTAGTGGTCGAGCTGGAAAGTAGCGCCCGAGACTGGATGACCATTGAGGGAAAGCTCAAAAACGGATGCACCAGTAAGTAGTAACATGAATATTTTCAAACTAGTTGCGTGAATGTGGTGTGAATGAGTATTTAATTTACTACTGTTTTAGTGTAACCGCTTCTTCTCGTTTTTGTTGCAACTGATGGCATTTTTTCATTTAGTTTATAGATATTTAGAGCAGACTTGATGGTCGTGAGCTTTAGGACACTTGAACTGATAAGGTCTGGCTGACAGTAGTGAAACTGGCGAGATGGAATGTTTATTATGTGTCTCATTTTATGCATAGAGTCTTAGCATTTGAGATGATTGAGTTTCATAGACCTATGGTAATGATATGTAAGGTTGTGTTGTGCTTATCAAAACCATAATTACTTGTTTATTGACCTTCTTTATTTTACGAACTGTTTAAAAATTTGGAACACTTTGTTTATTGTGAAGCTAAAGTACTCAATTAGCATATAAGTTCTTTAAATTGTACACTTATATGCTAACAAATTTGCAATATTGACAAGCGACGATTAAGATTAGTTCATAAGAAATATTATGAAGTGAATGGTTCGCAGCTCCCATGTAACAAGTAAACATTAGAATGATACGGATAATTATAACAGATGTTAAGGACTATCAAATGATACAGTTCATGCACCATGAACCATGTTTCAACTAATTGTCTTGGCAATGCTGTGAAAGGAAACGATACCCCGCCATTGCATGCAGTGCTAATCCTAATTAGATGCTAAATTCAAGAAATCCTTATTTATTCTAGAAACAGCTGTGATTGTACGCTGCACCAATGTAATCCAAACTGATAATTTATTTCATTACCGAATAAATACCACACATACACGCACTCACACACACATACACTCGACAAACATAAGCTTGCTTACTGTTATGCGTACACCAAACCGGACGGTGCTGTGCTGGGAAAATGCTCATTTCCATAACCGCTCATTTCAATTAGGCGCCTCGCATCGATTGTTATCGATGAGTGCGGCGTGCGGAGTTGGCGGATACGCCACGTTTGCCGAAATAGTTTCACACTCCACTGGCGACAGATAGCACTGTACCGGGGGTTACCCGATACGAAAACAATCATCTGCAGTTGTACAGCATTTGCATCCGCAAAACAGCTGTTTCCGTTCGTTGCAGTACGGTTATGCTTGGACGACGACTGGTGGCGATAGCGTTGTTTGTTAATTTGCTCACTGCCATGGCATCAGCTGCACCCGGAACGTTGCGTTTCTTTTTATACACACATCGAGACACCCAATCAAGGTCGCGCCATGCTGTGTGAGGGAGGATGGGAACGTTTTATTTTTCGTTTTTGGCAGTAGTATGGAGTATAGTTTCGGTTTGGCACACCTCGCAAGCAGAAAGTCATGCTTTGATTTTACGAAACGATAGACACGGCACGGGCTAATGATGTTTACGAGCGAAAGGATTCCCGACGATGCGATGGCGATGGTTGCCGTTCGATGGCGCACGGCCTGTACAATGTGGTTTTGCCTTACCACGTGTGACTTTGTTTTCGCCGAGCGATCTCGCGAAGCCTATGGAGAATTAAATTAAATATATTCACCATCGCTGCATGCGGTTCTGTCGCCTCGGGTGGTACTACCGACACCAGGCCGGATCGTGATGATAATCTATAAAGCCACCAGCCGTGGCACAACCGGTAGCGATGAGCGCGTAATTTGGAAGTTGATTTTTATTTGCATTCTCAGCCATGACTGCTAACTAGCACGCATATTAAAATCGTTTCCAATGAAATGTCCCTTTTGAAGGGGGATTTATAGTGAAGCCGAGCGTTAATACAACACAAATTAGGTTCGCTGATAATGACGACACACGCACAAACGAAGTCTTTTTCCTCTGCTGCGGTGGAACACTGTTCCTCGTGAGGGTGTGATAGCTGTCAATCAGTAAGCGAACTCGGTGTCAAATTTGAACTTTTTGCCGCTAAATTGCAATCTCGTACAGCCACGCGTGATGAAAGCGTTAACTCGTGTTTTGCCCGATACCTACCGGCGTGTTGTGTCGGCAAACGAACTCCTAAACATACGGGTACCGGGTGCCATGGATGTGATGTATGCAGTTTTGTTATTTTTTTCTCCAGCCAAAAAAAAACGCAGGAAACTCCAAGGGTGTGCTCCCAAAACGATTTTAAGCCAGGTGTCAAACTGTGACAGTAACAAGGGTTGTCAACGGTTGCTTCGATGTCATTCGAATGTGACACCCGGGGAGGCAATTCGAGTACAAGAAAAATGGGAAAACCAATCGTCCAAAGGCAAAAAGGGGTAAAATTGCAGAGAATAATCAAAGAACATGTCGTCGGGCAGAAAGACAATTTAAAGCAGCACCAATTTCCCGGTAGACTTTGAGAAACCCGGATCCCGAAATGTGTTTATCAATCATGATTGGGGACACGTGGGATGTGAAAAATGTAGGTTGGAAAAGGACCCATCTTTAAAATGGTTCGCCAAAAATAAGTTTCAACTTGCATGCCCCACCACAAACACACACACACACACACTGTTGGTAAATTATCGTACCTATATTTCACGTCAGAACTCTGGCAGGTAAACAATAGGACACCACACTCCATCAACCATCATCAGCTACACTGCTACTGCTGCTAATTACAGCCCCCGAACGATTGCTTCCCCCAAAACAGTGTACCTTGTATGGTTCTGCAAGCTTTTGCATGGCTTGTTGAAGCTGCTCGTACAACAGATTCCACTCATTTACATCAGGAAGGAGGATTATCTAAATGCCACGTACTGTGCCCCATCCTTCCCATATGCTCTCTCCACCAGTTAGGTAAACATTTTGTGGCTTTTCCTTACCACCGGACTCTCGCATCTCCGTCTGAGCCGTCTGAAGGATGGTAGGAATTTTATTATTTAATTAAAGTAAACCGAAACCGAGCAAAGCTTCCTTCAAGCGCTTCACCACGGTAAGGACATGCTCGTTCCTTTCGCAAACCCAACGGCTTTGGGATAAAATTAAATTCAACTTCACCTCACCAAAATCCTGGTGTCTTGTCGCGCCAGCGTCTTCAGGTGGAGAAGTTTGACTTTGACTTCATGCCCAGAGATTAACTGAGCCTCCCGAGGTTTCTATCTTCCCTCGGGGAGGTTGAGAGGATACACTGGTTTAATTTAGCTTCGCCAAAGACAATCGGCAAACGAAGGCTCGATGGTAATTCGAAGAAATCGCATCGTCGTCGGTATTGTCGCCACCGGTGGCGCCTTTACTCTGACAATCGTGACGCGCGTTAAAGTGTGAAGATCGTGTAGATCCGTACTAGCGAAAGGGAGCGTTAACATACGTACGTACGGTTTGCAATTAAGATGTCCTTGCCGCTTCCTTTGGTGAAGTCGTACACGCTCACACGCTAGCTTCCCGTACCGAATTGGTCGTGCACAAACAATCTGTTTCGATTCGACGCTGGAAGACTATGGTCGTATGTGTGCTGGATGTTAATGGAGATGATGAGGATGGTAATGGGCGTTGATGGCGTAATGGGAATCAGCACTGTCAATGCAAACAAACGAGTCTGCTCCACACCGTCAAGCTACATCCGCCGTTGGGAACCGGTGTGCATGATTCAGTTATCTACCGTAAGGTTACGCATCTGGCAGTACCGTCCCGAGTACGAGCCGAAAGGTCTGAAATCTGAATTGTTCCTTGTGGTACGACAAACGGGTGTTGTCATTAGGGGTTGACCATTAGTGTGCCAAGATCCTCGAGTGTCGCTAAGAAGATTAGGTCCACCGTTCTGCCAGTGTAAAGCCTTCCAATGCCTAGCAATCCGGAAGTTAGACTTACAGTTTTTTTTCTGCTCTGACTTGCCGTGGATGACTTTGTCCGGGAAGTGTAAACGAACACTAAGCCCACTTGGACTGCAACCTTTCGTGACTGTGTCTGAGTGTGTGAGTGTGAGGATTGTTTCCTAGCACTCACCGTACTCGTGGCATGTGAAAACAAACATGTGCAGGCCAGTGCACGGATAAAATGTCAATAAATTCGTCAAGTCAATGTGAAAACAAACATGTGCAGGCCAGTGCACGGATAAAATGTCAATAAATTCGTCAAGTCAAATCCCCGGGACCGTGTACACGGTGTACACGGGAAGCCTTTCAACGAGCCGTTCCCGAAACCGTTTCACACTCGAACCAGCCAGTACCTGACAAAACCAACAGCGGTCGACGGATGGAAGTTTTAATTGATGCGAGATTTGGTTTTGATTTTTGAAACAATGAAACAAGATACGTGGAGAACGATTCGTGATGACCGGGCGCATCTAGATTAGCGGTGTCGGCTTTTGGGGCCGCAGGTTCGTCGCTTGTAATTGGTCCAATTTTGAATCCCGAACTGTCCATCAAATGACAGTCCTTTTTGGCTCGGCTAACAGTTTTTGTGTGTGTTTTTATAAAATCTATTGTGTTAATCTGAAACCAATTAAATGAATTGTGGAAAAAAATATTGCCTATTCATGCAAACTACGGACCGATGCCTTCGGGCGGATCCGTTTCTTTTGATCGGATTGCTTTGTGACTGTGTTCGTACGATCATCATGCTTGCGTGGTAGCTGCTGGTAGCCTAGAATTAAATTTTAATTCGGTTTAGCTAAGCAGGCTCGTTGAAGCCGGTTAAGATGGGGCATGGCTATTTGTATAGATCGATATCGGGAGTCGATTGCGTGTCGTGTGTTGCTGGCGCTACGATGGTTAAGCTTTAACAAATAATCGTTTTGTTGGTTTGATTCGCAGAATGGACACCTTCAGAAGGTTATTATGGAGTATTTACGATTTGAACTAAATTGGTTTCTGCAGGGTGTACATGAGGATGAATTTTTGTAACGTGTTAACAATGTGATAAATAGATAATGTTACATTCCAGGAATATTTTCAACACGTTAATACACAATATTGCACAAATTCCACGCAGGTCCACCCCATGATGGCTATCTTCCACAGCTTAGTTATGGTTTTTTGTCTCTTGCATCTGTTTGCTCCCGTAGGAAAATGGACCATCAGTGTGAATACAGTAGCAGACTACCCTTTTTCACACCATTTTACTGCAAAAAAAAAGTAAATACCATTGCGATTCTAAACTATGCAAATGGGAGTTTTTCTTCTGTAACAGTTGCAATAAAAAAGAAACCTTCATCATCATCGAGTAGTGTTTGCTGAACTGCACCAGGAGTGTTGATAGAAGCATTCCAAGTATTTCATCATGCCGTGCACAGGTGTATAAGGATCATTTGGATAGTTGGAAAAAACGGCCCGGTTTTTCTAAATATTTTCTATTTTTCTATTTTCTAGTTTTAGTGCGTTTTAATTAATCGGTGGAATGATTTTTTTGTTTTGTTTCACTCCAGTTTGACAGAATTCTGGTTCGGTAAAACAGTTTGATTGTTTAATGTGTGAATTTCTACTGCTTTTTTAATATTCTTAGGTTATTTAAAAAATTCATAAATGTTGCAAAAGGATGTAATATTGTTACTGGCAAAGTACAAATGAATTTAAGAACAAGTTGCATGTTGTTATCCTTTTTTAAGGCATTGAAAAATTTGGAAGTGTTTTCAGTGATACTTTTGTATGTCAGTTAGAATTTTTATTTTTTATAATGAAATATGAATTTTCTATGAGCTTCATGAGGTTTTGATGGCTACACTGATCCATATTTTGAGCGAAGTTTTCCATAGTCGCGCTCTTTTTATTGCTTCCTGAGAACAGCTTATATTAAGTTATATAATCATCTTTAGGCATTGGAATTCACGTTTCAAATGGGATGTGAAATCATTAGAACACTATTTTGATAATAAGCTGCTTATCTGCTTAGTGCTCCTCAACTGCATAATACGGTCGCAAATTCCACGAAAGAAGAAGCTCATGAAGCATGAAGCTCTTTATTCACATAAATGGAAGTGAATTTTCGTTCAGTTTTACGAATTCATAAATAAAAGGGTTGTAATAGTTAGCTCATGATGTTTAGTTCAAAGTGTTTTGAGTCGATCTGATCAAGACACAGCAAAAGATCTTTTTTTAACAAACTCACCGCTCAGGAACTCATCATCATAAATATTTATGTTTATTTGTTGATTAAATGTTTTAATTTCTCTGGGCAGTACAAGCAAATATGCTGCATAATGACCAATTACGTGGAAAAGAATCAGAATTGATCTGTAGTGACGTCCTTTCCTATAGATAAATTGCAAGTAGGATCAAACAAAGTACAAAATCAGAATAAAAAACTTTTTTATACCATAGTTTACCATACGAAATTAACATATGTTAAATGTTTCTTGCAGTTAATTAACGGAGCAAAGTAATATTTTTTTGTCACCGTTTTTATACATTATAAAATAAAACATGATCTAATAATCAAGTGATGCTCACCCATATTCAGCTCATCCAACATGATTTTTTTAAGAGCTTTACTATCAGAAGAGCTTCAAAACGCGAAGAATTAAATTTCATTTTTAACAGTTCCATTGTCATAGTGTCATTCTTCCCTGCTTCGCATATTGAAAATGTTCCCCCTATTCTGTTGATATCCTTAAATGTTATTTGATGCTCTCTTACCTTAGCAAACTGTTCAGGTTACACACCGAACCCTATAAAATGATGCACCACCACTAGCACAGAGGGATGGTTTTGTTACACCATGCAACAGAGACTTGTTTCTGCACCGAACTGCACCGCTAACACAAAAGGAAGGTGAAAATTATAATGTTTGCTGCTAACGATTACCAGCAGCACATTTCTTTTATTTGCTTAGAAGCGAATATGATCGTCGTTTTTTCATATTCTTTTTCACTCTATCACTCTAGCCCACAAGCTTCTTTCCTACTGCACACACCACAGATATAAACACAATCGATTCACTTTTGTACACTTTTTTCAAAATTTTATTCCATAATATTTCACCGGCTAGATTTACGGCACTGGTTCACTGCACTGATGAAGGCGAAAGAAAAATGAAGGCAAAAACTAAATACATTTACGCGTAAAATTGCTTCACCACACCCGGTCCCGCGACTAGGTGTCCCGATAATCCGATCTGCAATTATTGAATTACACTCAAACACCGGCGGCATCCGGTGTGGTAAGTTGTAGAATTACACCTCGAAGGTGTCTGGCACACGAACGCAACGGAACGGAAGGCCGAAAAGCAAACGGTACGGTGGGGAAAGCTTTTGCTCAAAAACAAATCGACGATAATCCGATAATTTTACACCGGTATTGTTTTCCTTATTCGTAGTGGTGGTAAATTTCTTCCGCGAAAACACCTGGGATTCCTTTTCTTTTTTGTGTATGGAAAAGCGATCGGAAAGGAGCAAGAAACACACCGTCACACTCATTCACAACTACAGCTGCCGAAACGGTTGGTAGATGATTGACCACCACAGGGTGCCACAGCAGACAACGCGGCTTCAAGCGCCGTTTAAGCAACCGGGAAACTAGAACCGCTTACGGAGATTTATGATCTCCGCCCGGTGATTATGTTTTAATTGTCGTTTCCCGGCACACGGAACGCACACAGACTGCATCAAAACAGGATTTATTTTGTTTTCTTCAAAATTCGGTTTGTTTAAGGACGAAAATATCGTTTTATTGTGCGCTATAAAAACTGTTCTGATCTTATCTAGCGTAGGGCACGATTGCATCACTATTTCCCGTGGGATATCTCTCCCTTGATAGGTTATTTACAAGGGTGCCACTAAGCTGGATTAAATAGAACTTATCAAAAACTGGTCATAAACAGATAAATCTATCTAAAGACACATCGGGACGCTAAACCACAGATGTCCTGTATTGAAGAATGGACCGAGGATCAAACGCGACGTCGTCAACTCAATCCAGAACATGCGCCCGTGAGTCCTGTTGCGTTTGATGCGCAAAACTCTCGTCGTAAATCAAATCCGCACACTTATTCCACTGCGTACCACCTAGCACACACACACTACAAAAAAAGCTTTCGACCTTTTCCCAACAAACGCACACGCGTGGCTAACCGGAGGGATAACAATAAATTAAATCAACGAACTTGGTACCTTTTTTTCCCCCATCAGAACCACGCGCTTCACAAACGTACCGCAATTGCGCAAAGTTAAATACACTACGCAAACACCACGATTAGAGCTTCCGAAATCACCCAAAATAACGAAATCTGTATTCCACTCGGTGTCAACGAACGCGAGGGGTGAAACAGAACAAAACAGGAACGTACACGCGCAAAACTTACGGTAACGGTTTTTACGCGTGCCAGTGCGACGGACGGACGCGCAATGCTACCACGCGCGACAAGGTTGGAAAAAACACTGAAGAGTTTGGTCCAAATCATCGCGCCCAGAACCGCACGTTGCGTGCGTTGCATGCGGTGTTCTGTGCTCTCTCGATTGTGTGTTCTCGCTGTTGCAGGGTAAGCTTGGAAGAGCGAAATTAAGGTTGTTCGGTTTTAGTTAGCGTAGCGTTTGAAATTTTCCAAAACATGTTTTGTACTTTTAATCTTAAATTTAAGATAAATCTAAATTTTGTGATAAAAAAAGAAGAACTCGTTTTTTAACAACAAATACGTTAAAATCGCTCGTACAGTTTTACCGCATCAACGAACCCTGTACACATTCTCTCTCTCTGACCGGTTGAAGGTTCATTTATGTTGCGAGAGTGAATGTAGGTTTTATGCTGAACGGTTCATTCGACCGATGAACGTTTACATCGTCAAATGAACGCCAGACAAATGAATGATGCCTAATTTTAAACAATCAGCATTAAAATACGCTACGACAGCAAGGGGTGTGTGTTGAAGTTGTTTTAGCAATAGGTTCGAATTATGCTCTCTTTCTACCCATTGTGAAAGAGGGTCCAAGGGAAGGCCTAGGGTGCAGAATGCATATTGTAAAGCCCCCCGCTCGTCCTGTGCCACCTCTTTGTGCCATGCCTTTTCCCGTCACTCAGGCTAGGTGGTTTACGTTCGCGTGTATGCGCGATTGTATTATTATTATTTTCATTGCGCAAAGAGTGTCCAAGGGAAGGCCTAGGGTGCAGAATGCATATTGTAAAGCCCCCCGCTCGTCCTGTGCCACCTCTTTGTGCCATGCCTTTTCCCGTCACTCAGGCTAGGTGGTTTACGTTCGCGTGTATGCGCGATTGTATTATTATTATTTTCATTGCGCTTGGCCGACAGGGCCGAAAATTTGATAAAACAACTCCATTGCTGTTGGATGATCGAATTTTCGGTACAGATTTGTGAATCCTCTGGTGTACAATCAGTTGTGTGTTTGTTTTGTTTTGTCCGAGTATAGATAAACGTTTATTTTTATTGCAAATGTTTTTTGCTGCTTTTTTTCTGTTCGTTCGCTTCGATGCTGTCAGCTGGTGGAGGTGGTTCGCGGCCCGCTTGCATGGCCCGATGAGCATGTTTGCATACCTTTTGTCGCATTTGGTGAAATGAGTTGTGAATGTTATTTTTGTTAATGGTGTTCTGTACAATAGAAATTATACCACCATGTGAGGAACCGATTTGTGGTACTACAAAAGTTAAAAAAATATTTTGAATGAAGTTAACAGTCGATGTTTTATTTATTTATTTATTTATTTACTTATACATTTATTAACCGTGTAATTAACCGTGTACCGCCTGAACAAACTTAATCATACTAAACACTGACGACTAATAGTAATTTCATAGTCAAAAGGACATAAAAACAATAAAGTAAGAAAAACATTACAACGGACAGGCACAACTATTGAAGGCACAGAACTGATTTTACTGGCTATGAGATTAATGGATGCGTTAAAGTCGAAGTAGTGATCAAGTTCATTTTAACGTTTATGACCACCATCGGATTGTTGGCTAAGTAATTGGATCTATGACGATCGATTGCGATCAATTGCTGATGCCTTGTCTTGATTTCATGAAAATTATCCTATCGCGCCTATCGTTACCATAGAATTAGTTGCTTTGCTGTTGCAGTGATGTTGTAGTATTACATGTTAGCTTATGTCTAAAATATTCTCTTGCATCTACATATTTTGACACATTTGCTTTCAATGCACAATGCTTTCAAAAGTAATCCGAATTGTGCCAGTGTCCTATCTTCTTTTGATTGGCACAATGACTCGCTAGGTCTGACCGGCTATCGCTTACAAGACTTATTGATTATATATGAACCATTGATTGTCGTTTGTATCATTTATTTTACATACAGATGAAACAAGCAAAATGTTTTAAAAAGATTTAGAGGAGTTATGGTCAAAACAGTCTGTGCTTTTGAGGAGTTTTTCGAGCTATAAATTTTATTCTTGAGCGAGCTATATTGGAATACTAAGGTGTAATTCCTGATAATCGATAACAATTACATCGAGTTTTACAACATCCTGTATCTATTATGTAAAAATTAAACCGTTTAATAGGAGATAGACTTTCAAGCTTCCAACAATTATACAATACAGCAGAAACTGACGAGAAAAACGGAGGATTTCTTGCTCTTAAACTTGAATCCAGGGAATCAGCGGATCAGCTTATTGGGGCAAATTTTGAAATATTAAACAAAACTTATAATCCATGTCTGGGACGAAGTCATTTATGACTGGTATGGTATGGTATAAGCGGCAGACGAATAGAATAGAGTCCCAACTGACCATCTGACCTGTTTTTTGTAAACCTGCATCTGAGGACCATATCCAATCATTTCGTATTCAAGTCAGAATAGCAACTGATCTTGGCGAACGTGTCAGGTAATTGCCGTCAGGTAGCTCGTTTGGTAAAAGGTGTTTGTAATAAAAACAAATGTTTGTTTAATTAAAGACTTTAATAAAATCATCAATCAAAATCAAAATCATAAATGTAATAATAAAGTCTTTGTCTGGTGCGGAAGTCTCATGCTTAGTCTCATCATCCTTCATCCAATCAATTATGGGACAAGTGGAAATTAAAAAAACTAATAGCAATATTTTTGAAATCATATTTAACCATTTCATATGTTTTCAAAACTGTTACACTAGTATAAGTAGAAAGCCAGAATGAAAAGAAACAATAATTATATTCAATAATTAGTATATTTGTGATCGTCTTAAATTAAAGCTATTAGTTACAAACGTTTGTTATCAAAATCTATAAAAAGTAATGTGCTTTTAAACTTAAAATTAGCTTTTCCAAATAAACCGTCCATACCGTTTGTTAACCTTTTAGGAGAAAACTTCCAATTTGAGATATGACATGCTTGTTACCGGTTCACCGCCCATTGCATATCAGCAGTAAAAATATTTAGAAAGAAATTCTAATTTGATGTACCGAGAACGTCTGCTGTACGATTTTTTTATTTTTTCACTATGACGGCTTCCCGGCTACGTATTGTTGTAAGTATTTGCACAGCAAAATAGATTTGTTGGTTTGGCGTCGATCACAAAATAAAGTTCAATCCTATCTGCAGTTGACATTACAATGTGGAAGCATACATTCATTACAGCAGCAAATATTCTAAGTCAAATATCCGGTTGCTGTACGTTTTTTTGATAAAATTAATTCAAAGAAAGTGATATTGCAAAATGATATGCTAGGAACATCTGCGGGAAGATGTTTCCAAGAAATCTGCATGTACCCTATCGCTGTATGCTTTTGTGATGAAGGGCCATTGTTGGGTGATGCTAGCCTCATTTGTTATGTTATTAGCCTTTTTTTAATATTTGTAAGCACTCAGTTTATAATTATAATCCGTTTTTGTTCTCTTCATGTTCCGCGAAAATCCATGAATAAATGTCAAACGTTCATATCTGTGCAGTGCTTTGTCCGCACCGCAGCAATGGAGCAATGACACTCTGCCCGGGGAACGTATTTGGATTACAATATTTAATCGTACGCTTTTGAAGTTTGCCTGCCAATGATTGCGCATTTGAAAATAGCTGCAGAGCGCTGGGAAGACGAGCCGGGGTAAAGCAAAGGTGGCCGAAATTTGATAAACGTAGCCCGCAATCGTTGGCTACCAGATAAAAGGTCTTGCTGCTGTTGCTGCTAAACTCGTTCACGTTCTACTCAAAAGGATTTTCCCGGGAAAAATGGAAGCAATGCTGTTGCATTTCTACTCCCAGGAGTGTCGGCAGGAGTTGAAAAACGGCAGAAAAGGTTCAGAACGTTGCTTCTTGAGGTATGAGGTTGTAAAATAAAAATAAAATCATCAAAAACCGAAACATCCTGAAGGGAATGTGGGGTGGACTCGTTTAACCTCGTTTGAGGTGCACGCGGGCACGCTGCCTTTCGGGCTCGGGAAGCATTCCAAGCGTGATAATTGAATGAAATTGCTTAGGCTATTTTGCCTAACCGTTCGAGACGGCCCACTCGACATCAAACGCATAAAACCGACCCACCGATGACCAACCCACCCAGGGAAGGGTGAAGATGATGCAGAAGTTCCTGGGAAAGTGAAAACTATTTCCGATTAGCTGTTGCGTGTTGGGATGTGGAATATGAAATCGGGGAGAAAACGGGGAGTGAGCTATGACGTGTGCTTAAAAACAAAAACGAAAACCCCTTAGTGGAGTTAGAACGGGGTACGCAAACCGGTATGAAATACTTTCACTTTTTGGGCAACAGGGTTCGCAGGAGTTGCCCTCTGCCTCGTACCCACTGTCAATCATTTTCATTCTTGCGACGCAGTTTCGCCGTGCCTGTGTGTAGATTGTGCAGAATGGGGAAAGGAACGGATGCCTTCTGATCCGATTATGGTTGGGAAAAGATAACTACGCCATTCTGTATGTTATGGTTGCTTTCTATTGCTGTTTTCTCTCACACGCCACAATTCTTTTCTCCCCCAATGGTACCATAATGCTGCCATTGTTGATGAGATAATCGATCGTTTCCACCTTTGCTTGATGGGCATACATCGAATAATCATGTAGTTGAAAGGGAGAAAGAAAAACTCTGCCCAAAAACGACGCAATAAACATTCCATCAATCCCGAATGGCAATTGATACGCCGTTCGGGATGCAATTTCCCTTTTGCTCCAGGGCCCGAAATCGCAAAAACAAACATACGTACGCACACCACGCACATATACACTGCCTAATCAAACGCTTACATCCCGGTAGCATAATTTATGCTACTGCGTGTCACACCGTGTATGTCCGGGACCAGCTGCAGTGTGTTGTGCCGTCGTGCAGGAAGACACCTTTCGGCTTTTCATGGCGTGTGGCCACCTAGTTTTCTGTGCTTCTCTTTGCTACGAACGAACAGTTGACGTTAGGCTCCGGAGTGCAGCCACAGTGCAGCAGTGTCGAGGGGTGTCGGTGTCTAAGGACATCATCCCTTCTGTTCGAGGGTGCTCTTGATTCGTGACGCTTCCTCTTTCGGGGTTTTATGTTCTGTTTGCTTTTTTGGTGCTATCTATTCACTCACTCGTTCGGCTATTGCGAGCGGAAAGTTGGCACCCTTGTCTATAGGGAAAGCGAAACCAGTTTGGCAGACGAGCTCGGTTCGGAAAAAAGCCTGCATTGTATTGCCTATTTTTTTGTCCTGTCTTCAATCGCGAATTCAAGAGTCGTATGTAACCATCCATTGGGATTTTCCAACTACTCCAGCAGACCATGCCGATTTGTACGGAAATGGGCAAATGAAATAGATTTTCATTTTTCCGCTTAGCTTTCAAATCACAACTGATGCGTTTGATATGGTGATATGGGTGGTGAGCATGCCACGCTGCACGAACGATCATCCAGTTGTAAGTTCGCTTCCCATCCACAATGCACAGTGTCCGATAGGGTTGAGATCTGTTGGTGGGCCTTTTTTCTGCCTATGTATGTGTCTGTGCCGCCATAATTGTAATCATGTTTGGACGTCTCCTATTACCATACACTGCTCTATAGTATACCACAAGTGTACGGGTCGAAGGGATTACGAACGCACCGGATACAATACGGACAAAAACAGGATGAAGGTCCTGCCGAAAGGCCACACGCCTTGTGCCGCACAGCATCGGCACCATATGCACGAGTTACAGATGTGTGGCAAGGATAGTCAAGTTTGCGAGCAAGATAGCAATCGTTTACAGTGCCGTGCCACAAACTTAGGATCCGAACGCACCGAACATGAAGAAGAATAAAAGTTCTCTGCCAGGAAAAGTCACATACACGTGTTGGTTTGGTGTTTCACAGTCTCAAAACTTTCACGAATCGATTCGACAACGCACAAACCATAGCAATTTTTGCGTGTGTGTGTGTTTTTTGTTTGTTAAAGTGATTATACCTTCCTATGGTGCTAAATTCGTTACACACTGTGTTTGTTAAAATGTGTTAGGTTTCGTTACAAATCATTCAACAGACCGTCCGTCACGTGCTGGCAATGAGAAGCGCTGTACACAGAAAAAGGAAGGGACACACAGTGAAGGAAACTCGATCGCAACGCATGATGAAAAATAGAAGACACTTTTCATGCCGAAAATCTACAAGGGGACGACCGAAACCAAATGAATCCGGTAGCTTTTAACTACACTGCTGCTGAGATAGAACCTCCGTGTGTCCTGAAGGTATTTGCTTTTGCGTGAACCTTTCCATCAAAATGATTGGCCAAGCAAATGAAAAAAAAGGGAACAAAAAGGAAACTGAACGATGGGGGACCAGTTATCACAGAACGGACCATCATCGAAATACCAAACGCCGAACCTCCGAGCAACCCCAGGAATGCACGTGTTGAACGAGATGATCGAAAGTATTTGTAATATTAAATTTTATCCCGTAAAATCCTCCTCACCGTTCAGCGCCGTACCTTGGTAGGAGATGTAGGATGATGATAAGGCGGTTCAAATGTTATTTGCCATGTTAGGGCTTGATCACGCGGTGGTTTTTACACGCATTCATTCATTGATCACAAGGATCATGCTTTGTAGCTAAATAAAAAAAGCGCGTCAATGACAATGGTGTCGATATTTAGATTTTTTTTTGCTCGCCAAACGGTAGCAAATATATTGTTCAGACGTGTGTGCGTAGGTAAGATTTTGCGCTTAACAATGGGATTTGATGCCGGTGTCATGCGTGCGTGAAATGTGACCCGTCCGAGGTCAGACACGTTACACTGCGATGCGTTACAATATTGCCAATGTTGTCCCATCACGTTGTGGAATGTTTGTTCAGTATTCAGGAAAAATATGCTACATTTTTTTTTAACTAAGCGACAAAACGAATAGTATTTCTTAGCTAAACAATGATATAAAACGGAATAACAAGTAATGAAAACCGGACTGCTTTTTTGGAGTTCATGTATTTTTCTTAAGTAAGTACAATATCAAAGTTTTTTGTAAAAATAGCTTATACTTCGTTTTTTTTGTGTTTATATTATTGATATTCTTGTTTCTTAGTAACGATTGTAATGACACGACTAGCAAACCTATCACAAGACAGTAGAGAAGTAACATCTACACGCTGCTCAAAAAGCTCTTCCTGAGCCCAAGTGTGTGGTGCAATCACCTCAGACACCGTGGAAGAGAGTAAGGGAAAACATCGTTTTGTGAGCGACTCACATCGCAACAACGATCCTGTCTGTACTTGTTAGCTTATAACAAAATATCCTGTGCTTCCCTTTTCTTCAGAACAGGTCAAGCAATTTCTGCCAAATGTTTGTTCTGCCCGGTAGAAGAATCGATGGAGCACAAAGAACTGCGCGTCCCTGTTGTGCGAGGAAGAGATGCAGCAAAACGCGTTCATATATTGAAAATGTTTGCCAATTATATCATCCACATCGTTGATAACAACGATGCTGTGATTGATGTAAATGTCCTTCACTGTTATCTGTTGTAAATTGCGGTCAAAAATGTACATTTATACGTCTAAAGCATTGAATAAACCTAAGTTGCATGTTTCTTTTTAATTCATGTAGAACGGCCTGGCCGTTTTGCTTATTCTAAATCCAGATTCAAGCGGGGGTCTTTACCGTAGTCCATGACTCGAGCGGGTTCTGGAGCTTGGAGCTCTACATGCGGCCTCCTAGTCGTTACTAGCTGCCTCGCCTGTCGAGAGCTTTGGTCGGTGCAACTGTGCCGTACCAAACCCATCACAAACCGTACTCAATCACTCTTCCTTTCATTCATCCATTCATACATAATCATTCATACAAGCGAGGTACAACACATATAAAAGATAGACAAACAGTAGGAAAACAGTAGGAGGAGGGAGGGGAGATCACACTAAGAGTCCATTCGCTCGGCAAAAAACAAAGATTACCCTCAGGTAGGCCTCATCTTCGTCTCCCAGCAAATCCCGAATAGGAATCTCAGGCATCCTTCCAATGCCCTCAACTGCGTCGAGCAAGGCGGGCCGTGCAGCCTCGTACTCCACACAGGACCATAGAAGGTGATCTATATGTCGTGGTATCCGAGGCCAAAAGTTGCATGTTTTATAAAAAAAAAATGTCCATAAAAATTTATTAAACAGACTATAAACAATGTATCAGATTTGTTTTTACTTAATACTTGATGTTCCTGTGATTCAAATAGTCTTAATGCTTTTGACCTCAAATGTAAAGGTCATGTTATAATGTGCGTTTCAATAAAAGTAAAATTTTCTGACGATGCGTATAATTGGAAGACAAGAATTTGTATCATTTGTTGTTTAAAATGGTATTTTTTAATCAAGTTGTTTACAGAGATCGAATTTTGAACTTACTTCAATACAACAATTATGGCAACGGTTTACTCAATTTAAAATTTAATCCAATTTAAAATTATAATGAATTAGTAAATAGTTTTCTGAAAATCACATTGTAAATTAAACGTTTAACTTGTGGTAGTGGTATTGTTAATAGTCTCTGGATTGATGTCAAATCCCTTTCAGATCGTTTTCTTATACGCAGAACTGAGCTGGATAATCTACGAAATGAAACTGTAAGATCTCTTGTAATTGTATATCCAAGAATATGTAGGAATATATTCTCAATCATTTTCATACATTGAGTTTCAACCTTAAACATGGTATTGTTTTAAGAATTAAATTTAAATTAGTTGAGATTTGAATTACTGTGCAGAACTTCTTCTTCCTTGGCACTACAACCTCGTAAGGTTTTGGCTTGCAATTTCTAGCTTTCTGTGACTTAGATTTACCCATAGCTGGATAGTCAGTCCTGCGTACGAGGAGGAGGTCCGGAAGCCTTTAAACTAAATAATTTAAGACTTGAATATGCTAAGTAGATTTGTTCTCAGAAAGTTTCCAATGTCCATGAAACACTTATATTATTTGAAGTTTATTCCATGTTGTAAGAGAGTTCTTAAAATAATCAATCGACTATAAGAGTTAGCTGAACACATCATTACATCGAATTATTATCAGGATATGCAAACATTTTCAGAATATAAATTCCATATTATGTTGTGTACCCCAAGACGCCTTAGTAGTTCTAATATTTACATAATTCATTTTCTTTTTCAATCCAAATTTGTTTATCCGATCGTGAATCACTTTCGATTTTGATCGACGTCATTGTACCTTTCATAGGACATAGCGATTGTGGATATCTGTCTGTGTCAGAACGTCCAATATTTACCTTGGCAGTGACTTCAGTGCGAAGGAAATTCAATCCACCCTAAAACGCCGTGAGTTTGTCTGGATATTGATAGCATGTGTGGCTATCACCATTATTATTGAAGCAGCAAGCATCGGTTTGTTTGCAAAGGCATCCATTCACCATGTCAGCCAGGACCGCTGTCTAACGGATGACCTGTCGAATGGTGATGGCGTGTTGTAAAGAATGCGCCAAGGTGTTTGATAGCTGCCGCTCACTACACGCCAAAGCAAACACAGCACAAGCGCTAGCCTGTCCGTGCAAGGCCTGTCTGCGAAAGTGCTGAACTTGGCACGTGTCAACTTTGTCGTGGCGTTCGAAGAAATTCCTGCTGGTGAAGTTAACTAGACACTTCCTAAGATCAGCTGTGCTTTGGGCGTATATGATCGTGTGCTGTTTGATGGCGTGTGCTTAATATTTATTCAATGAACGCCGGATCCGGTAATGTGTGAAGCGCGGGAAATTCTTTTCAAACACGCGTGTGTCCAACGCGTGTGCGCTGATGGAACATGCTCGAAAGTGTAAACTTTGAAGCACGCGGGACACAAAACTCCGGGATGCACCATCCGGCGTGGCACAGTGGGTTGAGAAGAGTTAATCATATCGAGTAACGCGCTCGGGATGGGACGAAATATGCGAGCTGATGCCAATCATGATTGTGACGCGATGAGGCACGTATCCTCCTCGCATGTGTGCGTAGTGTCCTGGTACAAGAGCCGTCCGGAAAACCCTTCTCCCGGGGTGTGCTAATAAAGAGCGGAAATTTAGGGAAAAGCGAGTGGGAAGCTGTATGGGATGGTGAAATTCACATTAGAATTTTAATTTCCATGCTAATCCACCGATAGAAGATAGCGGAAGGCGAGAGCAACCGAACGGCTGAAGATGATGATGATGATAATGAGCATGGAGCGTGATGGGAAACATTTTTATGCTGTTCCGATGCTATTCCGTGTGTAGACAGTGTGTGTATTCGGCTACTGTTTTTTGGGCGAGCGAAAGATCAAACGGATGATGGCCTTGCTGTCTTTGTCTCTCTCCCAACTCCATCCTCTTCTCTCTCTTTCTTCCTCATTTTCCTGCCATTTTCCCATTGGTGTTGATTTTGTTTCCCCAAGACATTGCTTCCTTCACTGTGATCCTTGTTCCGTCCTTTGAGTTCTTATCGCGAAGTTTCCACGCGTATTTTGTGCATGTTTGGTGGGTGAAGATCTAAGTGAAATAGATTTATCTGTTGGAAATGCTTTTCCACCTACAAGTGGATGATACTTTTTCGACTGTGCAATATTTGTTTAAAGGAGATAAATGGCTGGAAGATGCGTGGAATGCAAGAGATTACTGGGAAAGCATAAAATCTAGAAACAGATTGAATATCCTTGCAGGACCAAAATCCCTACGTCTGTAATGTGCACTGCGTAGGATTAGTTGTGGTATTAGACATTTGTTTGCAAGCTTGTTATTAATTGTTTATTTTGATATTTAACAATTTAAACTCTTACAACACACGTGCCATACATGGATGATTCGATACCCTCTGATAAAACAATATTCTACCATATCCTGCGTTTTTCGATTTATTTATCCAGATTCTCTCCGAAACGTTAGTTGAACGCTTAATCATTTACCGACACCGGTGTTTTGTTTGCTTCCTGCATTACTACCACTACTTCTGCCACTTTAAAATGGCCCTTACTAATTTTCAAAAAGGGCGAATCCCTTTATTGTTCGTTTTGTTTTTTACCCACCCGATTGTATCTCCGCGAACCCAATACACCGCCATTAATTTGGACAATCATGCGAGTGTGAAATTAAAAAATCTGCTTCACTTCCCTATCCATTTGCTCGTTCGCACATTCCCGGAAGTGTCGGCTTGTAATCCCGGAAGGCATTGGACAGTGCAGTGCAAATAATTCGCAAGGGGAAACCAGCGAGACCGGATGCTCAAGTTCACTCCATTCGACCGTGAGCATCCTTTCAAGGTCCTTCAGACGTCCCAAAAAAAATGGCCTTTCCATAGCAAAAATTACTATAACGCACACCCGGAAAAGGATACGCTGGCGAGGAGATGTTTCCGGTTGGCGAATTTTCCGGTGGGCGTTGGGAGCATGAAATTGATGCTCAATTTTAGCGAAATCAATTTTTTACGGTTCAGCTATTGGTAACAATTTTTGCAGAATGAATGATGCAAGGTGTTGTTTGTATCTCCATAAGAAGGGTGCCAGAGTTCCGTTTTCAACGAAGGGGAGTTTTGCGTGATAAATGGTGTGTGTGTGTGTAGCGCGTTTTGAATCTCGCACACGCGGCGCATAAGACAATATTAAAGTTGAAGGTTTATGGGTAAAAGTTGTTGAATGTGAATCACGTTCTTTTTTCGTTAGCACTGCAAATTAAAAGTAGATTTTCCGGTATTTTGGAACACTTAAGCCACCGGCCTAGTAGTGTATTAGCATAAATTTCTATCCAACTCACAGGAGGAAGACCTTTGTTGCTCGTATTGGAACAACAAAATGTGCGCTAGAATTTTCTCCTAAGACTGACTCACTCGCTCGCTCCCTTAATCCTTCAATCGATTAAAGGCGTGACAATGTTTTCTTTTCCAGTTGTTTAGCACTCCGGTGCCCTATGCACGGATGGTTTCCCATCGTGAGAGGGCTTGTGGTGGATGCAATTATTCGATATAATCGACGATTAATTGGATTTCTGGTCGGTAGCCATTGGTTGCCATCGGTCCGTTAATCCATCATTTGTCAGGCCGGCTTGATTGGTGGGCGATCGAAAGTGACACTTGTGAAACGCCCGTGGCCGTCCCGGTACAGATTACAACTTACGGGCCACAGATTACCAGCCAGCCAGAAGTCGATCGGAGATAACCGTGGAGCACATCCAGGCGGTGGAAGATAATATTGATTAGTTGAAGCAGAGCAAGTGGAAAGCATGGTAACGATATTCATTTCTTTGTTAACGGAGGATAAACAGAACAGCTTTAATCAATGGTATTGAAGATGATTAATCGATCCACAATATGGTTACGATGTAATCCCTTAAAGTTAACGCTAGATAGATGACTAAAAAAAGGGGGAAATTGGTGGTTGTATAAAAGGTCGCTTGAGCGTGATTTGTTTTTGGTTTGTAGAAACGTATTTTCTATCTATAAAAACCTTGAAGTGACTAGCCATCATTGCCTCGTTTTTTGTGAAGCTCAATAGAAAAACCGCAAAATCAAATTATAAATTTCAAACATTTGCATTGACTTTTTTGCATTGTGACAAGATTTGTGCAAGACGTGCCTAACAATAAATTATTAAAACTAACGTGACTGACAATAAAAAAAACTATGCGAAACAAATTTACTATGGTGGACGCATACGAAGCCGCTGCCAAATCGCTTATACATGATATCTAAAGGATCAGACTGCTCTAACGCTGTTTGTTTTACGTGTAGTACGCAATATTTCCTATTACCTTAAACTCCAAGGGGATGCAAAATAACAAGTTCTCTTAACTGCGAAGAACTGGTGCTTCAATTTCATAACTAGTCAACTAAGGCACAAACAGGGACTGAGCAATCGAATGCCGTGCTACTAGCGATAGAAGAGCTAGTAGCAGACAACAAGCGGCATAATCTAGGCGTATGTGATTGGGTATCCGTGATAGGAGTCTGATTACAAATTGCGAAGCCTTTCACTTGATTTTCCAAAAAGATATCTTATTGTTAACACAGTCAGAACGCTGTAGCAAAATGTTGTGAAGTTTGTTGTCATAGAGGAAGAAAGAGTCAGACCTCGAAAAGGACATTACTTGAGATTTGTTGATTGATATCGACAATAAGTTAATTCATCAATAGCGAGTTGAAGACGAACATAATCTTTGAAATGTTTAAACACGGCTTACGACTTTACATCGTCCGCCAACAGTACAATATTTTAGTCAACAAGTAATATGGTGGCATCATCTATCAATAGCAGGAACAACAGTGAACCACAGTTGCTGCCCTGGTGAACCCCAAAGCTGTTGTAGCAGACGCGGCAGATAATCTTCCTAAGCTTTACGCAATATGAACGACTATCGAGATACAATCTGATCCATTCGACCGTCTTGGCACCTATTAGAATTTTCCTACCAGATGTGAATGGGACACCAAGTCGAATTTAGGTCGCTATGGATGGAAATAACTTGAGTAATGGATTTCCTTTAAAAAAAATGAAGTATTTGATGAAGTTTGTACGCTTGGGAACCAATCTGTGTTGTTTGGGGTATAAGTAAAGCCTTGCAGCGGCCAATATGGCCAATGAGCGTGATCTCCAACAGCTTTGCAATAGCACAGGGTAAGGTTCGCCTCGATTGTTTGTGGCTTTTTAGCGATCGCCTATTTTTAGATAGGTAAGATCACTGCTTTCAGATGCGTTGCAAAGCTTTCATCCATTAAAACGTTTTACCTATCATCTGCATCAACCATATTTTTAAGTATATAAAAAAGTGTAAGTATATGAGTATTGGTTAAGGAAAATAATCGATTCCATAGTAAGTTCTATTTTAAGAGCCAATTTAGGAACAACTCATATTCTGTATACAAATAATACAATTTATTTGTCTTTATTTGTTATGTAAATTGGTATAAAATTGATTAATATATTTATACTTAAATTTATTTGAGTAATGAGCTTCGTTAGAACCTATCAAGTAAACAAGCTTAATGATTTTAGTGTAGATGCATTCTTTTAAGCGTACATCACTGTTATTACTGTTTGTTTCGCATGTTTTCAATGAATCAAATTCTGGTGGTTGTTTGTTGTGCAAATAATTTTGACCAAAGCTTTTTTTTATGCTTAAATTAAGTTTAGTTCGAAATCAGGATTTATTTTATAATTTATTTTAAAATAGCTATTTCAAAATCTTTAAAAAACTGAAACGCCATGGAATTTGAAAAGTTGTTAAAGAAGTGTGAATTTAATCTAAGTTCAAAGCAACATTAATGGCTGAATAAATTGCAAACCATGCGCTAAATAATCATTGCATAAATTTAACTAGTACGCTGGTTCACTTCGTTACCAAACTACCTAGGACATGTGCCTGCATTAATCAGCAGTCCTTTTAACGAGAAATCCCACACGAAAATGCAATCTTTGAAAATCCCTCCGGTGAGAATTCCTACACACCCAAACACACACTAGCAAAAGTTCTTGCGAGATTGATTCAACGCTACGGTCAAATTAAACTTGTCCTTAGCAAACAGTACCTCCGTATGCTGAACCCTGAGACATTCGTTCATCAAAGTCTAACTACATTTCGGCACGGAGTTTTCGAAATCCGTTACGGTCGATGCGGTGTGTACGGGACCACTTATGCTCCGACGGACACTTCTCATCCGTACTTCGGATGCATTTACAGCATCACTCCATGATAATGCATGCTTCGATTGTTCAGCAAAAATTGATTGAAATGAATTGAACAAGAAACCCTGCCACCGTGTATGAACGAAGATTCACACCAGATTACTTGTTTCGATCCTGGGGTTCCGAAAGCAAATTGTTCCTCGATCGCAAATCGTGTTAACGTGTTCGTTTTCAAAATTCACTAACCATGATTGATCCCGGGTCAACCGTAGTTGACTGTTGTGAGCGGCTGTGTCGTTTCTCGGTAGTTCTGCTTCGGTTGGGAAAAATTGAAGGAGGATAATTCTAAACAGTGCCGTAGAATAATTTCTTCTACGCAATGAGTCCTCCGAGAAGGAAAAGGAAGCATGAGATTGGCAGTCGTCGATAAAGATGTTCCTTCCTATCGGTAGCTTATCGTTTCACACGTCGAGCGGCGATAGAATCCCATCACAAACATTCCGACCGAACTGGACCCGGGTACTGGAAGAAAATCTCGGCGCAATAGCATGTCCAAACTCACCCCCCGACCCACGGGCCCACCTTACACGTGACCTTGCCCGGAGGGTGTGAACACTAGTGTCACGCCATTATCGAGACAACATCAACATTTGCCAGCTGGAGCTTCTTTTTCTCAAGGTTTCCTTCCTTTTTTTTGCTCCAGCTTATTGTGTTGCTGCTCGTTGTGCCGTCGCCTAGTTGTTTGCCTGCTTTTCTTGGGCATTGAGATTTATCCTGCAAACGGCTGGGATAAACCTTCAAACCATAACATCGTCACTATAGTCGCTCCGGAAAGGTTGCGTTGTGGGGCTGGCAGATCCTTGGTGAAATTCTCGCCCAACCGAAAGTAGCTCCCGTGGGTGTTGGGCACTGCGAAAGTTGGTTCTGATTAGCAGGAGCCTGGAACTGGCGATGAGCAGAAGGTAGGAGGCCACCCGGGACGGTTGTCTTGTTGGATACGCTTTGCGCATTTCAATCAGTTCTCGGTACTCGGGAATCGATGGATCGAGTTGAGCGTTCGCATCCACCACCTCGAGTCTTGCCCTTTTGTTCTATTCAAGAGGTTTCTGCTCCTAGGAGAATCTTCCCTTAGTGGCTTGGGAAAATACAATCTTCAAAGTAAGCAGCCGAACCCGAACCCGGCATCCGTAGAATACATTGACTAATAGAAAGGGTCTAGTGTTGAGAGTTTGGAGTTGGGTACGAACGACCCAACGGGAGACATTTTCGATGGGAAAGTTCCCAGAAGCTGTTCCGATGAAGGATTCGTCCGTTTTCGTCCGAAACTAGGCAAAGAATATGTAAACTATTCTTCATGCGATCAGATCCCACTTGGAGCGTCTCGAAAAATTCTACCCAAAAAAAAAACAACAGGGAAAAGGTTTTCACCACTCGATGGGTCAACCTCCATTCCTTCCGGGGATCATCCTTTGGCAGTGAGTCGATTCATAAAGAGTATTGGTAGAAAATTTTCATTTCAAATGACCCTCGTAGCCAGTGTCCTCCATCGTGGGGTTTGTTTGTTTCACCTCTTTTTTTTTATTAGGGCGTCCCACCAATTTCCCGTTCACACGACGAGAAAATTGGCCTTTGTTGTCCGGTGGTCTTTGAACTGGACCGTGCCGGAAAGCGCATCGTTTGAACCGAGAGGGCAACTCTTCAGTATTTTTTCCGCTCCTCCTTTATGCCTATAAACTTTTCCGTTTGGAAAAAGGGAGTGGAATCCATTTGCAGCATCAATGAGTTCCGTGTGTATGTATTTCGTTTTTGCTGCCTTGTTTTCACCATCCCGGGGTTTCGGTTCTCGCTTTTCGGCATTATCTTCATTTATCGCAAGTCAACCGGAAATGGTAGCTTTACGGAGAACAGTGAAACCGTGTCCGGAAAGGAAGTATCTGTTTATGTCCCTTTTTTTTTGGGGAGGGTAGGTGGCAAAGCCTTACTTTACGCTACTTTTCGCGTGACGCGTTGCGAAGGACGAAAGCACGATAAACACGGTGCGAGGCGGGCGCCTTGACTACTTCGGTTTTAACACAATTATCTCGTTTTCCAATATGAATTTTGGATGAATTTTTATTGTTTGAATTTTCATTACCACCGTTCGCTTCAACTTCGATGTTTTAATTTTATTTTCCCATGTCCTATCGAACGTTGGATGTTTTTTTGTCGGTTCGCTTTTTTGATCAATCAATGCAGTACATCCTTTACTGAATCGTTCCTTCGAAGCTTGCTTCGTCTAGCGTTGAAAGGCACCGTGAAGCAACACGATCGTTCTTGGCCATTTGGGAGAACAAGATCGTTCAGCTGTGTGAAACAAGGCTGTTTTTTGCATACTTTGAAATACAGGAGCCATTTTACAGACAAGAAAATAAAGCAAAAACGTAGCCACAATTTTTGTATTCCTCCCTGCCTCGTGGGGTTTTTCAGTTTAATTTTCATGTTTATTTTATTCTGCCCGCCACAACTCTGCGATGCGATGGAAAGCGGGCAACAAAATTGATCTAAAAGTGAAACGCGTATCTCAATTTTTCGAAACATGTTGGAGGTCAATTTCAATTTAAGCTGCAAACTGAAAACGACGCTACAAAAAAGCTACGTTCTACACGGGTCAAGCATAGCAAGAACCAACACAAAAAAAGGCATTGCAACTCGAGTAATTTAATCAATGGGTACAGGTTTGTTTAATTAACAGCGTTGTATTGGAATTTAATATATTTTCATCCGCTCTATTTCACTACACCATCCTTTGGTTTGTTGGATGATGATGGAGATGGAGCGGGTAGGCCAGTACAATGCCGGTGGTACTCTTTCAACGGTTCGCCGAATACAGTTCAATCCAGCTGAATCCGGTGTGTTGAGATGGTTCCTTTTTGGCATAGGAATTATCAATGATACTGGCGGTGCATGGGACAATTGTATATTCGTTTGGATTTGAATTTATTTCAAACTAAAGCCGACTTTTTGTTGCCATACTGATTGGAATGTTTGTGAAATGAGTAAAACCGATTAATTTTCGAGGCATTTGTAGAAAACAACTAAGCGTAACAAATTAAAATCGTACTGAAATTTCTCTTTTTTTTTTATTCTTAAAAAACATGATAGTTACCACGAAAGAAATGCAATCACTTAGGATCATTAACAATCTTGATTTTCCGGAACAGCGTAAACTCTTCTCAATCCCGAGACGAGCAGTCACAACTGGAAAACCTTAAGCTGCATTTCCAAGCAAAAAACGGTAGACGGAATGCACATTTCAATTGTTATTGTACAATCGTAGAGAGTGAGAGCGGAATAAAAAAAAAGGAACTCTTTCGCAGTAGATCGTGGCATCCTGTCTCGCAAGCAGCAAATCTTCATCTCCATCAACGTCTTCACGATGGTCGTTTACTCGCGAAGGACCGAGAGTAGTTTATTCGCCAGTCACCGTTACAATCCTTGTGTCATCGTAGTGATTTGAAAAGCGCCTTGCTGCTGTTAGTTTTTCCACCATATCGATGATGGTTTATGAGCGGTAGGAAGAATAGGAGTGAAATCATCATCAGCAAGGCAAATGCTGGTTGTGCATCTCTTAAAGAAAAAACAAGCAACAGTAAGAATTCGAAATGGATTACATCTTTCACGGTGTGGATACTGTCGAGAGATTACGTGCGATCATAAGTCATCGCAAATGGATTTTGGGTTTTCGCGTTTTGCTTGTTCGCGTTCAAACTTTTTGCTGGCATACTGTCAGTGAGTACGATGTTACGAAATGCATTTGTTGATGGGGGTAGTGATAAAAAACACTACTTTGATATGGTCATATAATTTCGCCTTTTATTTGATTTTGAAGAACGATTGTATACTGACGATCATTAGGTTTGTACACTTCCTCTTCGGCAGAGAACTAGCAGCTCACACAAGATAAATATTCTTTTTTAAGCTCCATATAATCTGCCAATTGAATCTCTCCCATTCTGGGATTTTCATTTCCATCTCTCCGTCACATTATCCACTCACCTAAGCTAGTGTTATCTGAAGATCTAGCTAGAGTTTTAAAAGAAACAACGACTGAGCTAAATATCTTCCGGCTTGTGTCGATGACATCATTATGCGTAAGCATACTTCCATCACCATCGTCTTTTGTCACTTGATGAACAACGAACGAAGAAACCGGACGATTGGTCGGTCCAGTTCACTTCAACGCCGATGGATATCATAAACGGGCGACCCTTCGCCGGAAACGGTAATTTGTAAGCTGGCAATAGATGTGCCACGATCTCAAACCGGCTTGGACGATCCAACGCGATGTGAAGAGGTCTTTGACTTGTGGTAGGTACCATTTATTAAACGGTGTCCGTTCGTCGATGGTTTGTTTTCGTTTTGTCTCGTTCTACCAGAGATAATCGATCTCGAAAGGAAACGGAAATGATTTCATCTTGTTCGATTGCTTTACTTTCGTAGACTGTTTAGACTTGGAACACCTTTTTGTGAAAGGTGAAAGCATTCTTATCTTTAAAAACTTGTTTCTATCACCACGGCGCAGTGTTTATCACACTCTCTTTCTTATCACACTCGGTATGGGGTCGTGCTCTTGATGGTAGCACTGGTAGCTGCTACATTAATTAAGTTACAGTGATGAAATATGGTGAAATATAGACAGGAAACACAGATATAAACTGTGGTAGCATAACGAATATGGCTTTGTTAATGCAATAAATATTTAAATATTCTGTTTTCTCGTTCTTAGAGCCTCAATAGGTTTTGGCTTACCATTTCTGGCTTCGATGACTTCAATTACCCGTATCTTGACAGTCATGCGTTTAGAGAGACGGTTCGAATGGGATCTCTGATACCCGTTACTAATGGTAGCTTATAGGAGATTTTTCTTTTGATGGTCAGACAAATGAAGATAAGAGTAGATATGTAAATAATTTATAACTATCAAGTTGTTATTAACTATCAAGTGGGGCGGCCAGGTGGTGTATCCGATAGCGGCGCCGGTCTTCACACGGCAGGACCGGGGTTCGAATCCCGGCGGACCGCCTCCCCGTACGCAGGACTGACTATCCAGCTACGGGTATAAATAAGTCACAGAAAGCTAGCAGTTGCTAGCAGGCCAAGACCTTTAGAGGTTGTAGTGCCAGAGAAGAAGAAGAAGAAGAAGTTGTTATTAAGACAAAATAATTCTTTCATACTAGACGACGCGCCAGAATATATTAATTATATCAAATAATGGTTTAAACCCTATTGAAAAAGAAGTTCTGATAAATCTGAGGGATAACCAATGTGACAGTTACATGTCTTACTGATTTTTTGCTAAGCACTCTATTACAGAACCCGATAATGTTTAAAATGGCGTAATATCTATGGCAGCTAAGTTTAGATGAATAGATGATATAAGTGTCTTAAACTTTAGCAAGTGTAAAAATAGTAATAGAGTCATAGCTTGAAAAATGAACAGGCAGGATATAATTATGAACTGTCTAACACGTGATTCAATTCCTGAGATAGTCCACATTGTTTTCCAGTAGGAGATTGTTATTTATTATTATTTTATAAATTAGTCAGATTTTTTTGTCAAAAGAATTTTAAAATAGCGTCAACTTAGTGAAGTAAGAGAATAAAGACAAGAAATGTTGAGAAGTGGTAGACAAAAGACGTTAAATATCACCTTCAGAATAAAAGTCTGATAGAGCGTGCATTCGAGGTACAAACTGAATGAATCACTTGCATCGAAATGGGCGACAAAAGTCGATGTTGGAGAGAGGCATGTTGGTTCATACCTACGAGCATAACAATGGCGATCCTTTAAGACCACCAGCTCTATCAACTAACACCAGCACCCAGTAAGGAGAAGGAGCAACACTAGAGCAACTTCTCCAATCTATCCATAGCAGTGACGCATACTGGCGACCAGAAGGCCCAGGCAAAGTCTAGAATAGGACGTATCGAGCAGCAATGTAATGCCTTCAAAGCCAGTAGATCACAAACCTCAGACGCTATGCGGGTTAAGGGCCCAATGCATTGAAAGCTGATTGAGATGAGACACAGACCAAGATCCTTGAACAGCGTAGCTGTAGTAGCTGGCATCGGTGAGCCAGAAAGTTAGTAGTTGTGTAGCTGCTTACTGGCTACCAAACGAAATAACGCTGCACTAGGTATCACAAAGGACACAAGGCCTGTTGGAGATACACCAAGACACGGACAAATATAACTTGACATCGTCAGCGTACATAAGATTTCCGATATGTTGGAGACATCTAATGTAATCGGAGATAAAAAGAGTAAATGCTTCAAGATCAAGTAATCATAATCGATCCAATTTGCCTGAGTAATTTTTGAAACAAATAAATTCTGATATTGATGCATATTTAACGGAATAATTTCCCAAAATTGTTGCATTGTTTTTCGGTAAAGTGCTTCTACCTTGTGCTGAAGCAGCGCATTTTCTATTATGCTTGAATTTTGCGATTATTGCATTTCACCCAAAACAAACTTTCAAGATACAAACTCCAGCCAATGTTTCATGTCAACATGTAAGGTAAATGGTTGTATATTTTGTATAAAAACATAGTTAATGATCCTAAATGGATGTTAGTTTGGGCATTCCCGGAACTCGCTTTTAGAAATATACCAAACTCAGAAAAGTTCCAAAAATTCGCTTATTTTCGTGTAACCCAGCCAAGCAACCAATTGAATCATGTTTCTTAAAGTTGTAAGCTGTAAAATTTTTGTGGACGTGAACGACAGGAAATCAGTGACGAAAATTGTACAACCACAGCAACCGCACAGCTCTACCCCATCTCCGCCAATTCCAGTTCGCTAGTAATGGATTTGTCCGTATTGTTCAGCTGGACAAAGTTTACTGATTGCGGACGGTGACAGCTTCCGGCTAGAGCAACCACCGTACAACAACCGAACAAGATCGCCCCGGCAGACTAACAAGATAAGTAACGTAACGAAATCATTTTGCTCGCACTGCAAAAGCATTCGTGCATGGTTTCGGTTCGGGATCGAAGCGGTCCAGCTGGACTGGTGGTTAAGAGCAGAAAAAAGCTCGATACACGGATGATGGCTAGCGATGGGTTGGATGGGTTGATGGAATAAAGAAAAAAAAACCTTCCATAATTAGCTCTCCTATTGTTATGGCAGCAGGATGGAAAAGTGCTGGACAAAGGTGTAGTATTTTAGCTGAATTGTTTAAGACCGCGACCGGGATGTGTTTTCGTGCACTACCTTTGTGCCTTGCGGTACTACAACAGCTCTGCTCGTGAAGAATAAAGGTGTAATATTGTATTAAGTACATGCAGTATTGCATGTGATCATCATCTCGTAGTTGGCTCAAAGATGAAACCGTATTATGCTTCCATTTGGCGGATACTTTTGAAGATTTTGAATCTACTGCTACAAAATGCTTCATTGCATTTGCCAAAATGTAACAATTCACTTAAACATTTTTTATCGTTCATCCTTATTTAAAGTACAAGGAATTCGGTATTGAAACCATCTACAGAAAAGTGAAACAATGTTGGAAGTACAATTTCTTCACTCGAACACCCCAACTCGGTTCCGATGGTGTTGAAGTTTTTAATTAATCCTTTTCCAAGGCTTGATTGTGTCTTTTGAGTTCGCTTCATCGTACCTACTTAGCATATTTTTTTAACGATACGCCATGGTAGTGTAGACCACGATGGTCAAAAAAAAAAACAACGTCCAGAAATGGGAGAAGTCTGAGTGTCACCGAACCATTTCCGGTTGTATCGTTTGTTAAGTTTAGGCGCTTTTATTCTACACCGGATTGCACTAGTTGTGAGCTAAAGTTTTGATGCTTCTCTGCTCGCTTCTGCTGCACTTTGCATAAAAGATGCAGCCCAACTCTGCACCATGAACCGTTGCAGCATGATTTGGTATGGTGGAGGGACACTAAAACTTTCATCCAACGGGAAGGCAAGGTTTGGGAAGGAAGGGATAAATTAAAAGACTTCTCTACACGAGGTTTTCCGGAAATGGGAGAAACTTCCGGCTTGGCTGATGTAATCCGGAAGATACACACAAGACAATGCAGTAGTGAAAGTGGAATCTAGATGGGTGGATATGTGTGGATGTCTGTGTGCTCCAAGAAGGAAGCCAGTTGTTGTCAATATAGCACTACCCACTCAACAATGGCGCTTTATTTGGCAAGCGGTAATTGAAACGAACACCTGGTGAAAGAAAAGTTTGTCCTCCATTTTCGGAGAATGTATCTTACAATTATGGTACCATTAGATCGCTTTGTTGGTTAGAAAATGAAGCCATTTTGTGTTCAGAAGTGGGTTTCTACTAAATTGAAACCGTAATGAATACGATACGCTTTTATTTGAATGTTATGATACGATGTGAAATTGAAAAATCTACCACAATAGTTCTTAAAGTACTAAACGCGCTCGTGGCACAATCATTTCCATGTTGATTCCGGCGTGTAGACGGTTCGTCTCCGCTAACGTATTCGCTAGACCGTTTTATAGCACATCGATTTCCATTTTCCAATCCGATTGCCGTCTTGGTCAATTCCGCCGATTCAGTGATCGATTTAAAACCAAGAAAACGCAGTCAACATGACTGAAACTCATAAAACTCGAAGGACCATTTTAGTTGTGACATTTTGCGGCTCGTTTCACCCGATGCATGATGAAGACGTACGGGGTTAGGGTGATGTAGAAGAGGCAGACAAGTTGATTATGACCACTTTACACATGTCCTCGGGAAAGGACATGCATTTAAGAATGGTGCGGTTGAAGCATGGAAAGCTCGCCAGTCGTAAACCGTTTTTCACCGGCAAACCGGGGTGGGAATTGCGAGTGTTGGAGGGATGGATTTGGCCGCCCATTTCAAAGGTCGAGGTCTGCAGTATAAATTGAAATTTTATGATCGAATGGCGACAAATGTCCGCAGGTTGTATGGGGCTTAATGTTTTTCCGTCGGCAAGCGTCATGCGGAACGTTTTAAGACGCGAAGAACCAAGTCTTGTCAATTGACTCGGACCGTACCCTGCAGGTGCGTCATGCCATTCCGGGAGATCGATATTGATTTCAACGACCGTATCGGTCTATTAGGCGATACATCGAAATAACCGGACAACGTTTACGAATTCCCATACGCAGGTCTTGCAGGGTCTTTGATGAACAAAGGCAGTTTAAACGACCTTCGTTAATAGAATTCACAACCCAAGGTGTGCTGATCAGTGTAACGGAGCTCTCCTGCCAGAATGGATCACTCACCCACGTGAAGCTATCGTAAAAGATAATAGCCCGTGTGAGTGTAATCATTTCACGGCTTACGAGTACTTCCTCTAGAGTCGGCCATGCTCGCCTAACGTAGCGCGCCAATGCTCTTCAGTGTTGACGGTACGGTACTTTGAAATGAACGTGAAACAACCCAGTACATCATACCCAAACACTGGCGCACTGGCATGTTCTGAGTTCTGAGATGTCCGTCACGTCACTGACGTCTCCTTCGTGAAACGAAACACGCTTTTCAGGTGTGTTTAGACAGCGAATCGACACGTGTGATGAGTGCGGCTGTGTGTTTGTTTGCTTAAGAAGCAAAGAGAATGTCCAAAATGGCACGATAAAGGAATCAGAAATGAAGCAATAACACGTAATGCGTCATAATAAAATTCGCATAATATTTTCATGGCCGTAACTCTTTCTCACTGCGCTTACAGTCTGGGTGTTTTCGGTTCGCTTCCTCCATCGTTATCGTGGTGAAAAGTCCAAGGTCCTCACCTCAAAATCTTCACCTCACCCAACCCGGTAGAGCGATGTTTCGCCGAATAAGTCTATACCTTATTTATGGAGGCTTGATTACCTTCGGAGCCATTCGAGCCTGCCGGAGAGTCAAGTAACTCACAAATGTAAACCCAAGGTGCCATTTTTTTGGCCGTGAGTATACGCAGCTCGCTGTGCTGTGCATGGCGAAAGATGGGTTTGATTGCTGCTGTTTTGATGATGCTTGCCTTTGCAGTGTTTATACCCGCGGGTAACACGGCTAAAAGGCCTCCACAGCCTCCAAGTGTTTTGGGGGCTGTGAACTGCGTAGCGAGTTTTTGCCACTGCGGACGGAGCGTAGTAGTGGGCCATATAAATTTGTGCCACAATTTCTCCAGACGCTCGTATCGTGCGAAGAGAGGTTTTCTTACGCCCTGGCAACACACGGTAAGAAAGCCCACGTAGGGAGCATCACACTGGGATGGTCCCATTGTTAAGTGACAATTATGCATGTAACAGCTTTTATTCGTGATCAGTCATCATACAACATTCATAATCATATCCTCAACACATCGCCCACGCAAGAGTGCCTCGTTGGGGGTTAGGGTGGCAACTCCCATCTCTGCATCGCCCGATCTCCACAACTTGCGAAGCATCCGGCTATGGGGTTAGAACTTTTTCTGTCGCTTCTTACAGTGTGCCAGATACAAAAGGATGCTCGTACCGGAAGGATACTTCTCGTGCACTGGAATGGCTGAGTGGGGTGGGAGTCACGTTGTTGGTAGGTAGGTCTGCCTGCGGAAGACAGGAAAACTTATGAATCCTTTGTGCTGTAGCTTTTGTGTGTATAAACGGCACAGTTGGTGTAGGTTGCAACTACTTGGGGTTTTCCTGTCAGAGTGTTGTGTTTTTACTGTTGTGACTGCAGCACTGTAGGTCAGAGTGAGGTTTTCACTGTACAATAGAAACATTCCTGTGTTTGTGTGTCGGTGTGTGTGTGTGTGTGTGTGTGTGAGGGAGTGTGGGAATAAATTGTGCATCGAAAAGGTGGAAAACTGACTGTAGGAAGCAGCTTGTCAAACAAAACTTTCTCCCTTGCAGTCGAGTGATTGTTGCAGAAAGTTGAATGTTTATTGGGTTTTGCCAGGATGCAGTCAGCATCTTTCCAGCCAGTGTTTTGTATCCATTTGTTGCTTCTGGCTTGTGCTTTCTTTGTGAAGTATTTATATGAAATCGAGAACTTTGGAAAGAATGTGTAGGTTATGGAAATGATCGATTGATGGTGGCTGCAAACATGATGTTTGTAACAGTATTTTTGTACTTTTCCCTTAAAACAAAGATTGTGTTTTAAGTTAACATACGTTAAAATATTCCTTTTGCTTGATATAAGAAATAATAATGGATGACTTATGAACAGGAACCAGTTCAAAACAAATACCAAATGAGTCACATTACACTGAACTCTTCCAGTTCTGTTTCATTCTTTAGCTCATCCTCAGTCATCCCGGTCATTCCACACGTCAGCAAGAGAATAAATTTATAAACTGTATAGCCAGCAGCACTCTTGCAGTCATGCTGCTGTTACTGCTTCTTTCGATGCACTTCGCCAAGTGCAGCATGCGATATGGTGCAGAACCGGGGTGCAGAAAGTGCATACGACAAGCCAGTGATAATACCATGCTCAGTCAACACCGGCCCTAAACATCGTGTGCATCGATGCGAAACCTGACCGGTCAAGAGGACAAAAATGCAAATAACTCACCACAGACTGTCGAATAATCGTATCTTGCGTTTCCTTCGGCATTGCACATACACGCGCGTGCAGGAGATAGAGGGTGAAAGAAGAAAGCAATTCCGGAAAGAGAGAACCATCCCTGAAGAACGTAGCGTGTACGTGTTCGATGGCTGCTTCAGGGTGACTGTATGTACTTCCCGTTTGCTTACCGAAGAAACACGCCAATGCGGTGCAGCATCATTCCACTTTCTAGAATGTTTCTTTTCTTTACCAGCACGGTCCAACACACCGTTCGAAGTATCTATCCTTGAGACTTGCATACGCAACCATGGCGAATGCATACAAATACCGTTCGCCTTGGGAGGGTTTGCCGGTTTGCCTTAAATAAGTCCAAAACATTCCGACACTCTTACGTTTGGGTTGTACGTGGGTCAGCATTAATGCACGCAAATCGCATCTATTAGACGCTTCCATTCATTATCGGCACGATTCGGAGGTGGGACCATTTTTTGTGGGTTCATTGCGAGAGTATTGGAGTGTGTTAAAAAGGCATTCAGAACACAGAAAAGGTATTTTGGCTAACGTCGAAGGAAAAAAACAGAAATATTTGGTGACATTTTTAGAACAGTTGCAGAAAGTTTCAGTGGCTTTTAACATATGTTTAAAGTGTTTTTTTGTGTTGAATCAAAAGTATATAGAAATTGTATTTGATACATATTAAACTAACTTTAAAATTTGGAAATTTGTGGCAATACAGGCTTGAAGCATCATAATGGAAATAAAATAAAATAAATATGGCGATTTATAGAACTAAATCATATTTAGCTTAACAATTTTTGTAAAATTTGCATACAAGCTTTCTGGGAAGGGCACAATCACGCTGCATAGATAGCAGCACTGGTTACTCACACTATATTAGGTTCCAGGTTGCATTATCGATTGCATGGACATGGGTCTCGATGTGTGAGCTTCATTAATTATGGACCCATAATCTCAAAGCGTGTAAGTCGCCACATGCAACTTCCAATCATCACCCTACAGACATTTCCGCAGAGATCCAAAATGTCTTTAAAATTTAAACAACAACAATAACCCTACAGACATTGCTTACTAGCAGGAATATTATGGTGTTCGCGATAAGACAGCCAGGAAAAATTGTCAAGCCAGATATATGAAAGCGGGAAGGCTCACAACAGTAAAGTTTATTGGTATGTATGCTAATATAAATACACTATTTAAAAAACTGCAACTATTGAGGTCTCAGATGACCTTTTGTATGTGCTTTTGCGGGTAGAGGCTGAAATGTCCAATACAAACTAATAAACTAGTCAGCACTAAAAGCATTAGATATTTTGAGTATAAATAAAAAAATGGAATTGACCACATTTTCTAGCTTCTTTGGTAAGCTCAGTTCTTGTCATGTGTGTTCATGATACTCAATAATTAAAAGGAAAATTTTTTAATAAGAAATAAGTACTGTAAAATATTCCTTTTAAATTTTTATTTCGCTTTAAATCGATGATGAAGCATTATACAATAATAAGTAACCTGATATTCTCGTATCGGAATAATTAGTCTGTACATGGAAGCTCAACAAATTTGAAATTTCTAAAGGATTCCTTTTGTCGACTAGTTGATCAATCTGCCAATGTAAAGCAAAACAATTTGCATTGAGAAATCAATATTTCATAGGCCTGCATTATGACTACGCTGCAATTTTCAACAGGCGCACAATACTCGCTACACAAAAGCTTCATTTTATTTCGGCATTTCGGTTCGGTTTCAACAGTGGGACCCATTTGATAAAGTCAATAGACGGTTGTTTCGCTACGTACGCTCTTAAAATGCTCAACCTCCGATACAGAGGTAGCAGGCTTACAAATCTCTAGAACGGCTCACCAATTTTTGGCCCCGGAAGCAATCAAACGATCCCAACCCAATTGCAACCAGTCAACTGGAGTTGGTTAAAAAAGGGTACACAACACAGCCCGAGTGCACATCGTTTAAGCAGCCTCTTTCGCTCGATGCTGTAAGTGGGCAGTGCTGTGTGAAAAACAAGTGGATGCGTGTGGGAGTGTGGGAAAATTCTGGAACAAGACATGGTAAAGCCAGCGGGTGTTAATCACGGCGTGATAAAACAACAACCACCGGATGACTGCATCCTGGTTTGGGTTTGTACGCAAAAGGAGCAGGATACTTACAACGAAGTGATTCTTACAGCGTTTCTTTTATCGTGTGTGTGTGTGTGTGTGTGCATGTTTTTCTAAAGAAGGGAAATTGTTTCGAGTGGTACCATGAGATACAGTGTTCCGAAATAATAGTCAAATGTTCTGTTTAATGTTACGGAGCGAAGCCACGGTACAGGCGAGTCGATCGATGGGAATGAAGGCTGAAGGTTTGTTCGAAAGATTCATAAAACTTGAGACAAACACAATTGTGCAGTGTGCAGATGTGCAGTTGTTCGATGCAAATGCGTTCCTGTTGGCCTTGTTTGAGCAGTGCGGTCCTAAGCTGTCGGCTTAGCAGAATTTAATTTGCCGAGCATGCTTTATAATTTCAGCATTTCCAGTTTGTCATATCGATTTGCCCCGGATGCAATCGGAAGTATTGCGTATGTCAAAATTTGAAATTCAAATGTCGAACGGAGGTTGCGGAGTAGTATCAGACAAATATATAAACAACCACAAGCCAAGCCTTAGGCGGCAACGGCTGGTTCTCGAGAAAATTCTGGTTCACCTAATGGGAAATCGTTTCCAGCTGTAGATGGTTCAACATTGACTACATTTTCAGCACACATCAAACGGTACGCAGCAATCGAAGTTCCATCGGTAGGACTTTGATCGGTAAGCCTTATGAACTTATTGCAAACCATAATACAAACGAGGAAGCCAAGGGATAACATTTTCTTTGGTGTTTGATAATAGAAGCATACGGAGGTTTCATGACTACGAGAAGCAACATTCCCGGCACTGTTTGCAAGATTGCCATCAAAGGCAAGAATTTTGTGTGGATTTTGGGGAATGTTTTCTATTGTCTTTCGAGCAGCTTGCGGTCGAGATGTCACATTTCTTTGTTGAACTGTTCATGGCGTTGATCACATACGTTGAAACTTATTCGGTGGTTTAGTGATGAATTATTTTCTGCATTGTCGTTTGTCAAGATTCGGTTTCTTACAAACCAAATACAATTGTGTCTTTAGTTGAGAAAATAAAACAAATATTAAATAAATTGAAGAAAGGTACTGACTAACCAGTTTAATGCTCACTACCATGAAGTTGTTTTCTCAAATTATGATATTTGCTTCAAATTACGTTGCAAAACTTTATCCAATATTGGTGGAACACGACGCAACTTTACTTGTTCAAAATTAATCAGCGCTCCAGAAATGTTCTCATTATGCAAAGTGTTTGACCCGGTGATAATGAAGTTTGGGGCAAAAAAAAACTAACTTCACCTTATTATCGAGCGCATTGTTTTTGTTAAACGTTCTGTTTTCGTAGTTGTTATTAAATAGATATATTAAATAGATATTATATTAAGTAGATATATTTCAGTAGAGAACACTTGAAAATGAGCAATTTGTCATTAACACCCTCAGTTCTTTTTGGAATAAATGTCCTTACCTGATGCTTGCTGCCAACGATTCTGAAAATAAACAAACAGACAGTTAAGTATTTGGTTTTACACATTGCAAGATAATATTTTAATGAAAACAGAACATCCAAAATTTCTCTCTTATCCCATGGGTATGGATAATCGATTTATTCTGTGATCACGATGTAAGCGATGACAAGACGAAACAATCCCACATCGGCACATCACTCAACGTGCGCCATCGATAAAGATTACATTTATTCTTTTTGTCTCCCCACGACCAGCGCTCATGTTATCGCCCTGTTAACGATAATGTTCAGCAGCCGCTGCCCTTCGAGTGAGCGCTCTCCGTCACCATTAAACAGTGAGGATCATTCGGACGGCCGAGACCGTTCCCAAAACAAAATGGTTTAAATTTATGTTCCTTCGTCACTCGCAACCGTGCCGCGGTATGGATTATGTTTTGGACTTTGGAGAAGCGGCGGCCCTACAGTGCAACAGTGCCAGTGCCTAAATTCATTGCTTTCATCTTTAACGCCGTGTCGAGCGCCGTGGGTGATGAGTGATGTTTCGTGCACGGAGCACGGAGAAGGCTGAGCAGGGTGTGAAAAAAGTGCGCCAGACGTTAGCGTCGCAGCATAAACTGGTACGGCAGTAATGCTGATTGCACTGCGGTGTGTGTAGTGCTCGGCGGGTTGTGGATGATGGGTAGAAGAAACCTTCTTTGCAGTACGTACCCAAAACCACTTGAATAATTTCCGTATACATAATTCATAACGCTCCACGGAATACGATCGACCGTTTCCGTAAGGTTTTTGATGTATGCAGTTCGGTAAGCTTCGGGGTAAGTGGACTGTCGATGGGATTTTATTTTTTCCTTTCGGTTCACTAAATCGAGTGTTTCATTGCTGTAGAATGTGCCTGAATAGGTCTGTTTTAATGATGCTGTCGATGAAGATTTTAAGCTTTGTGAGGGATACAGCACTTCAGGGTTTAATAATGTGCAACGTTGTGTGTGATTTCTGTTGGAAAAAGGAATTTTAAAAGTAACAATTTCGTGTAACAATTGTGCAAGAAAGTATCAATCCAAATTCTTTCCTTTTCAAGTGCTGTAAAATTTTCTTAATTTTTAAAATTGTTTAATTAGTCTATTTAGAAACATTCATTTCTTTGTACATCTGTGGCTTATTCTGATGCACTTTACCCATGTCATAAGCAAAATAGTTTATGATCATCATAGCGACAGCTCTTACATCTCCAACTCACAGTTTTCTCGTCTCATCTCAATGGGAACGACTCACTGTTGGGTATAAACCATCTCAATCGGGTGTGCATAATAGATTTACCAATAAATTGTACCACCATTACAATTTAAAAACCAAACCTTGGTAAATGCGATCCTCACATTGAGATGATATGCGATGTGCGTGTGCTTAGAGCACTTTCTATTCATGGTGAATGTTGATGCAGTGATCATGACAGCACAGAAGATCATTGATGCAGTCTCAATAAGAGTAGGTGCAAGCGCTCTTTCAAACAAGAGTAAAGAGTAAAGTAAAGAAAATTTAGGATAAACACAGTTGGCTTAATTGATTCTAAATATCAAAGTTTTACAACAAGTAGTGCCGCATCCTCGCCATCGATTTCCCGTCACAGCCACCTTCAAGAACTTGGCAAATGGTTGCGGTAGAATGTGTAATGCCCATACCATTACGCTAATTGGCATCCAAACTATGCCATTTCTCGTACCGGCGCACCACTAAAGTCGCCCAAACCTATCGAATCTTGAACTTTCGGTACGTAGTCAGTCCACACCCACGGGACCGGGAATGTCGAACCCTTCCTTCGCTTCCCGAGACCACCCGTAGACCACGATGGTACGGATGGAACGGTTGACCCATCGGGTACCACCAAATGACCAACATACTTCAATAGTTGATTGAATTGCGAGTGCCACAATTAATTCACAACCGGCAGGGAACGCCAGGCACTGACCCACCAGCAAAATGTGAAGTACCGCGATCGATGACGACGATGATGATGGTGATGATGCTGATACCGACCAGCCAGCCAGCCTGCCATCGATTAGGCTTCCGTTCATAATTTGTGCAATTTATTAAATGACTTCCCGTGCTGCCCCTGATAATGGGCGCTCGTACAGTGGCAGCATTCCGACGGACGGAAAGTAGGGCACATAGTTTACAGAATGTTCCACTCAGTGCAAGTTCCGAGCGTGGCTGATGGACGCCGGAACCAATGCCAACCGGGGGAGAAACAAGTGTATGGAGATACGCTGCACACATGCCGTTCCTCGTTGTAACTTGGAACATATCGACACCTTGCGACACCAGCAACGTGCTGGGAACCATCACAACGGCAGCCAATATACCTTTGGCAGTTTGACAATTTCGTGCCAGTACGAGCATTCGGCATTGTGCACGGGGGAGAACAATTTTATAATAAACTTCCCTGGGTGAGTTCGCTATCTCCGGTAAACCATATGCACCGGGTGGATTATGCATACGTATCGTGATGGGGTGGGATGGCAACAGAATGGACGACCGACGACGGAATGCATCGTAGCATTTTACAGCGAAGCGGCGTACGTATTGTCTGTCCACCAGTTGACAATTGATAGTGAAGGTCTTAAGGTGTTTTATGACAATATGGTGGACAATAATGAAAATATGTTGAAATGGTGCATGATTGTGAGGCATTAAATTTTTCTTTTTGTGGTATTATGGACGTATGCAATTATCATGTTCAATACACAACTATGAGTGTATAAATTTCATGAATGTTTTAGTTTTTAATTTAATTGTTTCACAGCAACAACGTTAACAAAGTTTAAGCAAAACATTATTTAAATTATATTAAAAATAAGCTTTAATCCACATGGAATGTTTCGGATGTTTCGTTCTTGAAGATTGATAAATCATTACTAAACGGTCGAATCACTAAGATATTGTTTGTAATAAATTTTACTTCTGTGAAACAAAAACACACAAAAAATGTAAAATCTGATTGATAAAAACCAATGAATGTATCAATGAAAATATCAAAATATAATATAATGAAAGTATCATCGGGTGGATTATGCATACGTATCGTGATGGGGTGGGATGGCAACAGAATGGACGACCGACGACGGAATGCATCGTAGCATTTTACAGCGAAGCGGCGTACGTATTGTCTGTCCACCAGTTGACAATTGATAGTGAAGGTCTTAAGGTGTTTTATGACAATATGGTGGACAATAATGAAAATATGTTGAAATGGTGCATGATTGTGAGGCATTAAATTTTTCTTTTTGTGGTATTATGGACGTATGCAATTATCATGTTCAATACACAACTATGAGTGTATAAATTTCATGAATGTTTTAGTTTTTAATTTAATTGTTTCACAGCAACAACGTTAACAAAGTTTAAGCAAAACATTATTTAAATTATATTAAAAATAAGCTTAAACCCACATGGAATGTTTCGGAAGTTTCGTTCTTGAAGATTGATAAATCATTACTAAACGGTGGAATCGCTAAGTTATTGTTTGTATTAAATTTTACTTATGTGAAACAAAAACACACAAAAAATGTAAAATCTAATTGATAAAAACCAATGAATGTATCAATGAAAATATCAAAATATAATATAATGAAAGTATCAAAATACATTAGAAACGTTAAGTAAACGTTGAAAAACTTAAACAAATAATGTTACAAAAGTGAAACGAATGTTCTAATGCAAAGCTTCTTTTGTATCACAAATAAACAAAAAGCTTTATTTAATTTATTTTATTGTGCAATATATCAAACTACAGTCTACATTCAGAAAAAAATACCTAAAACATTTAAACTTTCGTCTTAAAGTTTGTTGACTCCGCTGTACGTTTATGGTAGTTGTTAATCGTTTCCGTGCTCCTTTTTTTGTGCTACTACCACATACACACACACACACAAAACGAAAGCTTCTCACTACCATCTTTTACTGGCGAAAAGTTTTTCTTTGGCAAATGCATATGCAAATACGTGTTTGCGTTTTGCAGTCGACCGTTTACAGCGTTTTGTGGCTTCTATCGGTTTTCTTTTTCACTTTTTTCAACAAAACAAACCGTAGCACAGCTCACCAACAGACTGCTGGTCGCAGCAGTTTGAGTTGTAATCGTCAAAAGGGTTTTTTTTCCCCGGAAACTGTTGCAGTCTACTTACATGAAATGGAAATGCTATTTTTTCTAACAACAACCATTTTCACTTGTTTGTCATGATAATCGTGCCACTAAGGTTAAGCTTTCGGATCGGCTAGGTATGTGTAGGTAGAATTCTTCGAAACGAACGATAAAAAGTGTAGTTCTCGTTGATCTTTCAATAAGCTGGTGAGAGTTTAGTTTTTACTGAGGTTTTCACTGGAATAGAAGTGGATGTAGACGTTGTAGAACATGTTGATTGGTAAAATGAATTGAATTTGGTTATAAATATTCTAGTTTAGCTGCTGATGCACATTCGGAAAATGAGATTAATAAAACTTATGTCGGTTAATAAAACCCTAAAAAACATTGGAAAAGCTTCAACAATAAATTTCAAAACATTCAATTCGGCCCGCCAGAAAATCTCGTTCTACTACAAGCGATTCTTGTTATATGTGTTTCGGTACATACACTCATCAAGGCATTGAATAATTTATTTCGACAGAACGCTATCATTTTAGTGGCAAATTTTCGCACGACTATAGTAGAGCAGAACACATTAATGATTTTGATGAAAGTTCCCGTCATGTGTCCGGTTGCCAATAATATTTTCGTGGTAACGAGGTGCACATGATCAACAACGAATAGTGGACCGGCAAAGTTTAAATGGAAACGGTGTCTATTCATGATGGAGTTTTCCAAAATGTTTCCGAACTATTCGGTTGTCTAGTTTAGAAAAGTTTCTAAATGAGATAGCTGAACGGCAGTTTGCAGGTAGATTCTATCCAACACATTATGCGAATCTGATGCATCTGGTTTGGGGTTGTGTGTTGAATATGAAATATTTCTATGAAAAATAAAAACCTACGCGTGCAATTAACGGTAAAGTACTACGCCAAATTTTAAAGGAGAGTACATGAAAGATATTTCAAATTTCCAAATACGATACACTGCATCAACACTGATGCAGTTATTCATTGAGTATCGCTTCCTGCACAATTTACAGCCTTTCATATCTCCAACCTCAGACCATTATCGGTAACTTTTGAAAATGATTGATGGTTACACGCTTATCACAATGAAACAATTTGTGTACATGGACATCAGTAGCTGTGATCGGTTTCTGTCCCTGTTTTTCATGTTTTTCATATTGAAAAACCATAATTGGAGTGTTCTTCCCACTTCACAAAGTGGTGATAAGATTTTTGTAAATCAATTTTAACTCAAATGTCTCTCTCTCTCTCGTTGTGGCTGAAGCGATTGTTACCAGTGCAATAATGGAAAATGGAAATTAATTCTACAAAAAATGGAACCATAGCCCCTAGCGCATATCGGGTTAGGTCGAAGGGACAAGTGATTTAAGAGCTGTCATACGATGTGGTCACTATCGATGAGGGCCCATCATCGTTTGTGGCTGCGGTGTGTTGTGAGTGGCACACACTGTTAATAGGAAACAATAAATTTTAATTATTTTTTCTCTCGCTATCCAGCACTTGTTTTTAACAACTTTTTTTCTAGTTATTTGAAATCTCATTTTCATTGTGTTCGATATGACAGAAAGGATGCAGTTGAATTAAATGGTAGCTTTAGGTAGAATTACTTTAATTTCCTAGAAACCACATTCAAGCGATTCTTGGAAAATATTGACTGGGAAGCATGTTGAGCTTACATTCAATGCAGTATCCAATAAATTGTTACAATTTGCTTTTATAGTTTGCTCACCGTATTGTGGTTTAATTGTTTGTCCATGTGTCGTAATCACTATATTACTTATATTACTAATATTACTGCAAAAGTGAATTGGGATAGGCGTTGAAAAATAAATTACCATTGATCAACTATTTTTATGAAAGTTTTTACGAAAGCATAAAGTTAAAATTTCAGATATATCTTTCTTTCACCTAAGAAAGGAACATTATTTTTATGAAGTTATAGTATTCATACGTACAACAATAAGGATTAATCTATGAGAAATTTCTAAAAAGGTTTGAATTTTGAAGATTGAAGCATTATTTATGTAGTAAAAAGCATAGCAGTCAATCCATGTTAAGATGAGTTCAAAGATGTCCTGAAGATCATGTTTGGTGGTTTAAAGATGTTCTATAGCAAATCAAACGCGTTTAGCTATGGCTTTTAGTAGCTTGAGAGAACAAACAGTTTTATTATTCATGCCTCCTAATTTGGCTATTTCACTACCGTAATAGAATAGAATAATATAGCGTACATTGGTGATAAAGGGAAGTAAATCAAAATTCAACGTAAAGATTGCATTTACTGAGCTTCCATTTAATCAATAGATCAAAGTAAAAGGCATCCGCGTTTTCAGAAAATTGCTGGAAAATATATCTCCATTCACTTGAAAGCTTTTTATTATAAGTATGTTTAGTCTATTTCACTACCAGATATACTTTAGCATGTGCAAGCTGTTATACTGTGAGCTGTGAGCAGGAAATGCTTTCTATTTTTCTAACCACTAGAAAACAGCCGCCGTTCCAGTAGAAATTCATCGTTATCTGACGTTTTCTGGTTTTCGTCAATAAACAAAAATTAATTACTTACGTAGTACACAGAAAACGATATATTGATTAAATTTAGCTAGAAACTTTAAATACAACCACAGATTAAATGTCATCCGGGTTTTGGATTAATAATTCTTCCATAATGTGTAAGAAGCATGATCATGATCGTGTTTAGCTTACAATCCATCATAATTACGAAACTAATTTGCTGTACACTGTCGCATTAGCGGTATGGCGACCGTTTTGGGTCGTATCAGGACGGGTGGTCAAATGATTTGTTGATGATGTACTTAGCTGGTAGTTAAACATGCACATTAATGTGCATTCCCGCGTTGTGCAGTAAAGTGGCAAGCTTGACTAGGTATGAATGAATAACCGGATGATTTAAAGTGCCGATTTCGTGCAATGGTTCTATTGCGTTTGATTATGCGATGTTTAAGTTATTTGTTTTCTTACGAATGGCACTAATTGACTATATTTTTGCTCAGGTTTGGTGTTTTAGAAGTTATTTTTAAGATGGATAGAACTTACCTAAATTTACACAAAATAGTAAATAGAACGGTTTCAACTTAATTAGTTAATATGTTTTAATGGTTTCTAAGTTTTCACTTATCTGTTTACAATTAAACATGAATCAAATCCTCTTAAGTTAGTAAAAGATAGTATAAATCTTTGAAAAATACAATTTCCAATCATTTCATATAGCAAAACATACCGCATTATAGTACACTCACGAATCAACATACAACGCACCAAACGTTTCCAAAACAATCACCCGTGTTTGTTCGGATCCGCACACTCTTGTGCGATGTTCGTTGGAAATAATGTCCAAAGGGGCACTTAGGTGTACCATGGAAACCGTTTACCAGACAGCATTTTCGTTGATGCAATCGTATTCGTTTTGCATTTTACAATATTTACACGCCTGGAGAATAAAGTTTGAACGTGCACTAGGGACGGTAATGGGTTTTTGTTGTACTGCTTTAACACTTGATATAAATTTTATTCAACATTAAAGAGAACCCATGTCCAAAGATTTCTTTTCAAAAGAGTTTAAAAAAGCGTTTGAATTAAAATTTATCTCGTTCAACTTTTGCACGCTTTACATGCCATCAATATCGTGCTCGATTTGCGAGGAATCGAATACCTTCCAACGCTATCACGATAACTTGACTCATAAATTGTAGCACAATGCTATCGAAACGACCGTTATTAGCAGTTACATTTGATGAAAACTCATTCGCCGATCACACGTCTTGCACGTAACCCAACCAAACCAACGATGTAATTCGGTGTACCTCACAACGCAGGAGTCAACTGTTCAATTTCCCCACACAACTATAACGCTTCCGATCCTTGTGATGGGAACATTGAGTATTGGCGTCAGCAAAAAACTCCAACCGAGAAACCGGTACGGAAAATCGAATTCGGTCAACTGTCGGGCATTGGTTCATGAATAGGAAAAACATGCTCCATCTCGTGCCGTTCGCATGGGAGTTTGATTTGGTTTTGGTCAACCGGGTTCCCAATGGTTCAACGATCCAAATGATCGAAATCAGTGCAAATGGAACTGTTTCTATGGTGTGGTGTAGTTGGTATGGTCCAACCAGAGGTGCAGTGGTTGGAAAATGGTGAAGAAACTCTTCGTAGTTGATTTATTAAATTCACGAGTAGCCAGACTTGTGTTCACTCTCTATCATTTTTAAAACTTTCTGTTGGAAAAAAGAATTTTCAAAATATTTAAAATTAATTTCAATACTTCTCCGAGCATGTGCCTTCATGCGAAATTTTCCAATACTTTGCTATTAGGCTATCTTCCCAACAAAGCCACCAATTCGATTTCGTGCTCCAAAAATGCCAACCCCGCAAAGGCTACAGGAAGTTCACTCCGCTTCGGAGACCTTCGGAGTGCGCGTCGATGCAACAGAACTGTCCAGTTTGTTGGTCCAGCTGTCGATCGCTTTTTCCTTTTATTTCGACAAGAACCAATGGACCGATGGGTTCGATACCGAACATCGGTTCGCTTCGGTGCCCTTTTGCAAATTCAACACCTCCGGTGAAAAGTGACCAACGCTATGCTCAGGGCACCTCGTTCCCTTATACCCAGCACACTCCCAACACGACACGAGACTCCTTTGGGCTACTGATGACTTTTGCACCGACGTCGACCGTACCGACGAGTGGCTCATACATTATTCTGCGATTCTACGGGGATGGAAATGGTTTGTACTTGCTTTACCGCTCACCTGAAGCCTTCTGGCTTCTGCTGCTGCCTGTCCGAAACTGGGAAAGTTTTTTTCGAGGCCGCTACCGGTTGGTTGTCCGTGCAGGAGCAGGTTTGGCACGTCCGGTCACACACCATTTGGTAGCGCACAGGGGAAAACCAGATCAGCCGGAACGCCAAACGGCGTAACTCAATCGAGTAACACACTGCACAGGTATCATGTGTCCGCAAACGACATGTGAAGTGTTTAAACATTTACCATGCAAAATGGAAAGAAGGCGAAGGCAAGAAGGAAAACTGCTGGCGAGTTGAAAAGAAATATTGTCAAAACTTTTCTTTTGCTCTCTAGCGAAATGGACTGAGGCTAATAGTCTGTATGGGAAAAATGGGAAATTATGTATTATGGTTTGTGCATTTATGCATTGATGTTGAAGATGTAACATTTTAGTTGATCGGTTTATGCTACATAATAACATCAACACCTATGCACAAACAAATTATCCAAAATTATTGAATTATAATTAGAAAAAGAGTCTATCTATCACTTACTTACTTATCAGGCGCTACAACCGCTTCGCGTTCTTGGCCTGCTGCAACAATCCTCGATACCGCTCACGGTCTAGCGCCGTCGTCTGCCAATCCATTATCCCGGCCGTTCTGGCGGACGCATCTACGCCATCACACCATCTCAGTTTGGGCCTACCACGCCTCCTCTGTCCATGTGGACGGCCTAAAAGGACTTTACGGGCTGGGTCGTCCGGTGCCATTCTCATGACATGACCAGCCCACCGGAGCATGGCGAACCTGGCTCCATCGCTGCACGATGGTGTAGCGGCTCCTCCATTGTCCTTCCACACATACGAGGCCAAAAATCCTTCTGAGCATCATATTCTCTCGAATGCGGCTAAGAGGGTTTCGTCAGTTTTGGATAGAGTCCATGTCTCAGAGGCGTATGTGAGTACTGGGGCTATAAAGGTTTTGTACAGTCCCAGCTTCGTCCGTCGCGACAGGTATGTTGAGTGGAAAAGTTTACTCTATCAATTATGTATGTGTATTATCGAATTTAGGTAAAGTGATAACTGGGGCGGCCCGGTGGTGTATCCGATAGCGGCGCCGGTCTTCATACGGCAGGACCGGGGTTCGAATCCCGGCGGACCGCCTCCCCGTACGCAGGACTGACTATCCAGCTACGGGTAAAACTTAGTCACAGAAAGCTAGCAATAGCAGGCCGAGACCTCAAGAGGTTGTAGTGCCAAGGAAGAAGAAGAAGATAACACATAATTATATTAGGTCATCAAACTACAACTGAGTTACAATAAGAGCGTTTCTCATCGGGACCATGACGATCTCTTTATTTTTACAATAAACTGATTTTTCTTTATTGCATTCAGGAGAAATTCATCTTCCTCTCAGGAATGTTTGTTAGTCTTCTTAGCCCGGATGTCGAAATGTTGAAAGAGATTCTTCTTGAATTAGACTGTGATCCCAGGCATAGTAAGTCTTGGATGCAAGCATCAGTCCTCCAGGATTTCAGGAACAGTAAACTACGATCGGTTTCATGATTGCTGGAGCCATAACCTCAGTAATCGTACAATGGAGCTTTGAATTAATACAAAGCCTTGCAAAGGCAGTTTCAATGTTATGAATGGCTTCTCAATTGTTGACCAAATCTCGTCGTCTGGAAAGTTGATCGTTGTTTGAAGTTTAATCTCTTAACCATAAGTTTACCCTAAAAGTAAATCTAGCCTTCTAGTTCATATTGTTTTATGTACTGAATCACTTTGAGTTCGTGATTTGTGAGTCTCTGCATTACGCTTTGCATTTATCTTCATATTCTGTTTTGGAACAGCCACATTGAGAGGTCCTGACTTATCATTCCCGAATCCGACCCAACCGTGTGAAGGATTGCCGTCGCTATCACCTCTGGTAAGTGATCGCCCTGTTATTTATCAAGACACTGCAAGAGATGCAATGCAAAAGTGACAAAGTCGGCAGTCGTCCTATTGGCCTCCTATGTATCCGCGTACAGAAGGTCTTCCCGAAGAGACGTCGCTGAAAGGAGCTTTTAAGAAGGAGTCTTCTTCGAAACAATGAAATAAGGCTTCATAAAAGGCATCTTTAAAGATCTAGGATACTCGCCAAAAAATTGATAAGAATATTTTCTTCCTTGCACCAGACGCTCCTCACACAGGCCTCTAAAATACTGGATGCACTTCTGATATGAAGGATATGTTGTTATATTTCTAGAAATTTGTTTCTGGCACGATTTTCATGCTTCCTAGTCGTACTTCAACACCTTAACGCTGTTCAATAATCAATCGTGGTAAATCATCTAACAGCCATTCTTCGCCAAACAATTAGGACACTAATCCCATTCATTGAATAACTGTGCAAAACACAGCTACACAGACAAACACAAAAACTGTAATTTGTAATTGGAGAACCCTCCGTCAGATCAGGTCCGTGGTTTGAACCACGATAAAGTTTCACGATGTACAACTTTCTCTACCAACCTCATCGATTAAAAATGGAACAATTCACTTCACAGCACAGTTGCATCCATTGGGATTGACCATAAAAAAGGAATACGCATACAAGGATCTGCTGTTTCTTTTTTTACAATTCCTTTTTACATGCATTCCAGATAGAGTGCTCTTTTAATTGTGCGGGGAGCGTTTAATGAAAAGTTTTCATCAGCAACTACTCGCTCCCTCCAAACTGTTGGACAGAATTGTTCGATATGTTGAGCAATAGGAGATAACAAAAAACCGCGTTCGGCCCAAATAGTTTACAGCGCCGTAAAAGTTTTTCGTTCGTTTTGGTGTTAAAGGCGAAATTGGAAAAGCGAACAACTTGTACAAAAATGCAAGCAAAATCAAACTTCAAAACCCAAAACTCCTCTCTCTCTCTGTTTCTCTCGTCTCTCTTTTTCTCCGTGAAATTTCATTGGATTCGTACCACTGTTCTTAACTTTTTTCTTTCAATTTTACTCTCACAAACACACACATTGCGGTATTCAGGGTAGATAAGGATAACCAACCGACCCGGAAAAAGAATGACCCAAAGGAAAGGTGTCAACAGGGAGACAAAAAAACGAGCGTTACGAGAACATTTTCCCTGCCCGATCAATTCGAGAGTAGTTAGTTTAGTTTGCACAAACATGCACACACCTTTTTCTTCAAGGAATGTGGCTTCTTTTTATTTTACACCAGACTTTTGCTGGATAAACAGAACCCAAAACAACAGCAAAAACCAACCGTATCGAGCAGGAACATTGTGTGAAAGTTTAATCAAACGAAGGAGAATGCTGCAAATTAGAGTTTTCATGTTGTTGAGCTTTAGGTGTGGTGTCGTCTTGTCTTTTACTACTTTTTTTCTTTGGGATTTTGGTCCTACGTGTGAATGTTGTCGCTCGTGTTATATTAGTTTTGCTGCCCAAACGCCGGCATAGCACATCGCCATCGTGTCCCATGATCAACCAAACGCTGCTCTTTTGTTCATCGGCAAAAGTACCCAGAAAAAAAAACACCCAGAACAAAAAGGAACGCCAAGTCAGCAGAAACGAATGGAATGAATTAGCCATCGGTTGACCACGATGCTTTTGCTAGTCGCATCACGTGCAGTTCGTTATCTGTACGGCACGCTGTAAATGGAGCCTTACAACGACGAAAACTGCAACCAACGGACCGTGGGTCCGGCCGGTCGAGTAATTACAGCATCGCCGAATGAATGGTGTCCTTGCCGTATCTTTTCCTGTGACGGTGCGTGTTTGAGGGAGAAAAAAAGGGAGAAAAATAAGCTTTTCTTTACTGGACACACATCCACGCGAAACGGTGACCATGTGATAGTTTAAGCAACGGCCAAATGAAGTAATTAAAAATGAAGAACGTCCGAGCGGTGAGTGCCTTTTGACGTTACACTAGATCCGTTTAAGTGACAGCAGAACGAAACTGTAAGATTGAAACGACATAACGTGGTTGGGTTTCGTCGCGAATCTTGTCCATTACTTTATAATGTGTTTTTTTGGTTGTTGCTATAATCTATATTCGCTACAGTTGTTGGTACTAAAGCATAATTAAAGTTATTTACAATGTATAGTTAGTAAAGCCGTGCAAAGGAACAGCTACGAAACATTATTTTGTTCATTACATTTCCTGTAATATGCTCTTCAATTGTAATTTTTATAGCGCAAGTTCATCTTTGTTCCTAACTAACTACTCCTAATCTCAATCTCTACATCGACATATTTTCAATATTCTGTTCGTAAAGTCTTCCACATTCTGAGCTTTTTTTTTTAGTTTTAATAAATACATAATAAAACTTCCATAAACTAACCAACTCTCAATGGTTCCAAAACTGTAACACGTTAACATTTTCGATCTATCGTTAGAATTAATGGGAATATCCTAACTATTCACAGCACAGTAGAAAAACTGCAATCTACAACTAACATACAAACAAACAAATGGAGAAAAACATCCAAAACCCTGTACACACCGTGACACCAAATTAGCATGTGCGAATGGAGATAAAGAATTTCGCAGCGGACACTGTTGTGGATGCAGTTGCTTTGCAGTACTGCGCTGCAGGTATTGCTGTTTTTCGTTTGCACAAAGATCTTATATGATTGGAGGGTTTTCAGTGCAAATTGAGTTGACGTTTTGGTGTGGCGGAATTCCTTTTTTGTGCATTTCATTCACCTTTCATTTTACAGTTGAAGTGATGATTTTTTTTTTCTTGTGCTCTTTTCACACTGCCTGTTTCATTTGCGTTTCAATTACCCAAAACTGGGTCATGGCTTAGCAAAGAGAAGGATTTGAATACGTACAGTACATTTGAAAGCTGTTGTGTGGAAAATGAAAATTTTTCGCTGTTTGGTGACCTATTTAGTGCGTTGAGGAAAACAAGAAAATATTGAATGCCAACAGTATACACCATAAGTTTCATATCGATAATGTTGTGCGCTCTTCATTGAAATTTTTAACCGTGCGCTGTAAATTATACGAAAATGTTCAAGCAAATAGGCATGAATTGAATTCCTTCCAACTGGTGGCACGCTCGTTTTAATAACCAGCAATAAATCTTTCCCGCGTTTTCTCGCCGATAACACACAGCAGCGTCCTTTACGCAGCTAATTGAAGCTCAATTAACTCTTGTCGTTTAAGCTTTTGCAGCTGCTTACCTGACTAAAGGGAATGGCAAGGCAAGGCGTGAAGGGAGTTATTTACGAGCAGCGAGAAAGACCAATGTACATAGTTCGATAAATGCTTTCGTCGAATGAAAAACATACTCATTCCAGTACCCAAAAATAAAACGAGAAAAATGATATTAAATAAATGCGTGAGAGTGTCCTTTCAGGTTAAAACTTCCGAATGAAAAATGTGGAATATTTACGTATTTTAACGATGAAAGGTGAAAATGATCATATGCTTTTGCGAGATAAAAAGAGAAATAATTGAGATATGACGCATAAATGTAACTGTGACAATTTTAATTATTATTTTGAAATCCTGATGCTTTATTTACAACTAAAAATAGTTTAAAGAGTATCGGTGTAAAATAATTGTTATAATATTTTGTAATATGTTCCCAATCACAAAATGAAGTGTTATACTGAAAATGATATTAATGTTCTACAGTTGAAGTCATCCAGCTAAAATAATATACAAACCACTCAACCTTCTTTGAATGTAAGAGACGTGGACCTGGACATGGATTTATTATAACTTTACAAGATAACACCGATCAAACATTATTATAAGTTAATTGCAGAAACAGTAAACATCTACTAGGAACTGTATTAAACCAATTCTGAGCTGATTAATCCTTGTGTGAAAATAAACGTCTCGTCGTAGCAATTTTCAAACTGTTCTTATTCTACCTAGACCTGGAGATGTTTAAGGAATATAAAATAGACATAAATGGGCGGCCATGGTTCCAGTTATTGTCGTACGAAGGAATGTACGCTTTGCTGTACTATTTTTTTGTTTCAAAAGATTCTAGTAAAATAATTATTAGGAATGCAATATTGTGAATACTTAGCATTAAGCAACGTACTGAAGTACTATAAATTAGTGCTTTCTCTTGTAGAATAGCTATGCAAACAAAATATTCATTATAAAAATTCAAAATCAAATTCTACCATATCTGTTAAAGTTAAAATACAAAATGCGGTAAAGAAAATGAGAAAAAAAGAAAAGAATGAAAACAAGAAAGAAAATATGTTAAAATTAGTTTCAACGTCTAGAAAAATTCAATCACTTTGAACAGAAGGATAGACCATCCAGTCAAAAAATCCTTCCTAAAGTACCCCACTGCGCTCAATATATGATTGTTTTCATAAATTAATTCCAAACTATTTTGTTTTAGTTTTTCAAACAATCGTTATTTTTCCATCAGTCACTCACCATTCAAACCAAATCCACCATTGATTGGCATTAAAAGAGGTTTGCCTGTTCGGATATTGACCCGACGTTTGTAAAACCATGTACTTAGCACATAACCTCACAAATAAAATCGGTCTTTCCTGCCGAACGCTTTCCTGTGGTTCGTTGTTTGCTAACAGCGCTAAAAGCGACACCGTTCACCATGAAAATTTAGTAGTTGCACTTTTATGAGTCCATCGGCCCATTACGGGCGGTGGTAATAGGAAAAATATTTACACATTAGTGCCGTCCGTCTACCCTAAAAACAGGATGTTTTTATGCGTTCGGACGGAAGGGAATAAAATGGAAGAAGCACACAGGTCTGTAGTTTCGAAATCGATTCCATTGACCTGCGTACGTACGGCGAGCAAGATAACTTTCTGCCCCATTTAAGCTTCCTGGCCGAAGATAGTGAGTCAGCGTCAGGCTAGCGAGTCACCTAAGCTGTGGTAGCTTGTTGTGGGAAGGGCTAAGGGAAAGAAAAGCATGGAATGGACGCCATTTAGAGGGTTAGCTCAAGCAATGGTAGGTCATAAAATTGACCACCATATCTACAGGAAAAGCTGCATTGCTTGCCTTGCCAAACGTCTTCCTAGTTTTACTCCACACCCTGCTTTTTCCGGTACGTGATTATTGGTTTCGATTCGAGCGTCCTGTGTTTTGAAAGGGAACAGCAACATAAATGTACCGTGGAAAACGGTTTCCAAATCTGATTTCACACGGTGAAAGAAATAAAATGCTTCGTTCTTATTTGTGTCGTAAAACGAGCAATTTACTATTTCTGTACATGTAAAATATTGAGGACAAATATCATTTCATGTATGAGAAAAACGAACGGTGTAGCTTATTTTGGAGAACATCAATAAATAGCTTGTTCAGACTAACACAAAAAAGTTCAGAACTTAAACTAGTTTATACAGTCATGACATAACATAATTGAATAAAACTTGAGAAAAATATTGATTTACAAGAATGTCCAATAAATTAAAGCAATAGTTTCAGTTTTAACTCAACAACTGACGAATTTCCCAATCGTATCTTCTGCATAATTTCGGAATGCAAATCAGTTTTTCACTTTTCCCTGCTACTGCTCATCAGAATGCAACGAAATGGCTCGACATCTTCTTCAAACAGTCAAACAAACGACACAAACAAGTAAAATCCTGACCGGTGGTCGATGAACGATCGCCGGTATGATCGCACCATCTCGGTGCCAACCGAGAACAGGCGACGATGCCAATCGACATCGACACAGTTCAAACGAAAAGCAAAATTTAAACACAAAAAAACATCCAATTCTCGATCCAACGTTCGAGTCTTCTAGTGAGGGCGCAAAAAAGAATTGCTCGCGTAATCAGAAAAAAGCCCGGCAGCTTAAGAAAACATTCGCCCACGGTGGCCACCGCGAAGCGAAGACGCGCGATCAAATGTTTACACGTCGCGGGTGCATAAATCCACACGCATCTCTGCTGCCTGCCATTGTGCTGCAAGCGGTGCTGCATCGATAAGGCGACGGAACGTACCCGGAACGTGCCTGTGACTGATGTCGGTTAGCTTTCGGGCAGCATGAATGTTAACGTTTGCACTTTCTGGTTTGGTTGCTGGAGACAATGTTTATGCAGCCCGTCGACGGGAGGTTTCTGCAAACAGGGAACGTTTCAACTTTCTTTTGCGATTTCGGCGATGGTGTGAAATCGTATGTACTGGAAAGCTTATGTTGGTTAGAGACTTTCGTTTAAAATTTGTTGCTAAAAATAAAAATTTGATATTTTTGGAAAAATACTTTGTTATACACGTCTTAAACACCACGCACTGTTACCGTATGATACACTGTTAAAAGATCACAAACGTTAAAAGGAAATATGAATATGATCTTCAAACTAAAGCATGTATTAAAAAGCCAAAAATAGAATAAAATTCTGCTTCTTTACAGATCCAGCAGATATTCTCAAGTAGAACTCATTTTTATTCTTAATTACCAATTGATCATCTAATTTAGCTTCTTTTGTCTAGCCTTAGCCTCACGTTGTGTTTGTCTGCAATTCCTTGAAAGTAAATGTTTAGAAAATTCAGCAAATAAAGCAACTGCCTTAATGAGTTTTGGTACCGATCATGGTGTATAAAAGAGCAACTTAAGACACAAGTCCGTCTCATCCTTAGTTCTTATAGTCTTCTTCTTCTTCTTCTTTGGCTCTACAAGCTCAGTCGGTCTTGGCCTGCTATTTCTAGCTTTCTATGACTTGGTTTTACCCGTAGCTGGATAGTCAGTCCTGCGTACGGGGAGGCGGTCCGCCGGGATTCGAACCCCGGTCCTGTCGTGTGAAGACCGGCGCCGCTATCGGATACACCACCGGGCCGCCCCGGTTCTTATAGTCATACTGATGAAAAATGGTGAGCGGTACTCAACCAGGTCCGATACAGTACCTATACCAGGCTTGTAAGAATATAGATGACCAATATAACGTATCAGGTAAAGGAGGATCGAGAACGACCAGGGCCCTTTGCTACCACAAAGTCCTTAGCCAGGGATACAGGCACGTCCGTCTTCTCTTTTATCTGACACTAGAGACCAGATGCTGTCATATCTGTTGAGTTAGACATCAATGGTCTGAAGCTCTCTTGCGAAGCAGAAGCTTCCCAAAGAACCGAGTTGAGACTGTATGATAGTCTCAGCGCACCTCATATTTCTTATTAGTACTGAAGAATTTCATATCATAACAATCTTTTAGATATATAACTTTCACTTCTGAAGTTCTCCTGAAACTTGTAGTTTGTTCATGCCTGATACAATTCTATTAGCCGCGATCCAAAGTAACAAACTCAAGATCCTTGATCTTACTATATAAAGTATCCCAGGTTTAAAGGTACAGGATCTAAAGATTAGTCATATAGCGAATTTAAACTATTTTTCTTATTGTAACTTAGCTTAGCAGTAAGTCAATTGCAGTTTGTACACACGGGTAGGATCATCATTTGCCATATCCACGACCTTTAGTGCTTCTAAAAGGCCTTTAATCAACTTACTCAAACTCAATTTAAGCCCAATTACACATCCTGGTCGTTAATTTTAACTTCCTTCACTAATCGAATCTGTTACACGCGTTTGATCGAGTTCCTTCTTCTGTACTACAAACTCGTAACAACCGTCGATGGTTGATATCATTCGAGAGATCTAGATCGCTATCCACTGCCAGGAAACGTGCAAACAGAAATTCTTTTAATTACAATGCTTCCAAGCAACAAGAACCATAAAGTCAGTTAATTTGCGCCTAAACCAACCGCACTACTACCGCCACTCTTGGCTGCGGTAATTAATGTTCACGTAATTAAATTGCTTTATTTTTTTTTCAATACCCTTAACCATTGACTCTACCCAGTCTATCGAGTGGTATTTCCCCGGATAACGATTGTTCTACGCCGACCATTGCCATTTGGAGCACGGGTTTTCTCCCCCAATTGGGAAATAAAAGCGTTTGTTGTACCCATCGGGAATCGTTTCTTCCACTGGCTACTTGGAGTGATAATTTATTGATGACTTTAGCTTCCATGAATGGAAGCGGATGGAATGAATACTTTACGCCACTTGGAAATTTGACTAGGCTCGAAACTTTAGAAATGAACACTAACCAGTTCGTTTGCTCCACCGGAAGCCACAGGGATCTGGTGGGACACAGTGAAAATCAGGGAAAACTTTTGTGTTTACTTTTCTCTCAAGAAAACCGACGACATCCGGTTAGAAGGAAAACTCGTTTTGCAGGACGTCCGCTTAATTATTCTATTCTACGATGTTACCTAGAGGACTAGAATTTCAAACCCACTTTACTCCAATACGAGAGAATGCAAGGGGAAACGTTTTCAACCATTCGGTCCCGAAATGCAGGACAGATGACTGCCGGTAGGAACCGGAAAGTTTTGTTGTGAAAATTTACGATCCTGTTTACATTCTTTGCCGCACAGATCGGTGACGATGCTAGGCCGAGTTCAGTAACCTAATTCTGACTGGCTAAAACTATCGCAAGACGCCGCTTGGGTGACCTTCAGCGCTAGGGACACTTCTCGGGGGCCATGCGTCCGGCGTATTGGCGTCCGTGCAAACGCCAAGCGAAGTAATAATTTGTAGCTGATCCAATTAATTTCGCACACAAAGTTTTTCGCTCCCTTCTAGAGGATAGAAGAAAGAAAAGGGAACGCAGCGAGAGGTAGAATAGCAAATTAGCGTGTTAGTAAATGACCTGCACGACAAGTGGACAACATTCTGAGAGATGCTTGAAGTTTTTCTCGGCCGTTTGCTGCTAATGACTTGTTAGAAATGGTAATAAGTTGTGAAGCAGCTCTAGCTGTACAGACAGGAAGTGACAAAAAAGTTAAAAAAGTTAGCTTTTAGCAAAAACTATTTTCTACCGTATTTTGTGCGAACCCTTCTGAAATAAAAATACTTGACTAGATGTCGCTGAGGAACTACATTCTTACAACAAATATTTGTAAGGAACCTTCAGAGATGTTTACGAGTTTGACAAGGAGGGTTAGGTGAGTTAAATCAATCTTTGTAATGAAAATATATAGAAAAGTGTTATTAATACGGCCAGACCGTTCTACAAGAATAAAAAAAGACTTCATCTCTTCATCTCAGTGTTCATAAACTTATGAACAGTTTCCTTTATTGTAGTTAAATGGTGGTGATGATGATGAACTAAAATTTTTAACTTCATGAGCGAACGGATTGTTAATACAACAAAACAATGATTTGTTCCTAAAACAATGATTCAATCCTATAATGTAACTTTTATAAACGTAAATTCTAAAATAGGTCGAAGTTTTTCTTCACGGGAAATTCCGACGTTTGGCGCACTCTATTTATAACATTTTTTGAGGTCACTAAAGCATGTGACACTCATGCACTACTCACTGTAGTGAACCGAAAACTAACTTGACGAAACAACTTTCGTCAAGTACTCGATTGACATCTGTGCGCCAAGAAATTCAACATTAAACCGATCCTTCAAATCTTTGAAAACATGCAGTATAAGGCCTAGTTGATAGAGAGAGCCTAGTTTTTTGGGGATCATTTCCTCATAGTAGTCTGCAATCCTGCCGTCCAAAAGGACTCTTAAGTCACGAACTGCATTGTGCAGGCTACAGAGTATAAGGAAGCAGATGCTTTTACTAAAATTCAATAGCGTATCTTTATATTGGGAATGCTGTGACTATACGTTTGTTTATGTTGACACGCATAAAATGGCTTTGAATGGACACGACTTGAATTGAAACTAACAATCTTTAGCAATCCTCAAGGCCAAAAAATTGCTTAGAATCATCTGCATATAAAAGCTTTTCGTATGCTGGAACGGAATGACATATACTGTTGATTAACCCGTTAATAAATATGACATACAGTAAAGGACCTATGATACAACCTTGCGGGACTCTATCAGAACTCATGAAAGGCAGAGATGAAGTATCTGAAGTCCACAGTAATGATTCGAATGCTCCATTAACACCCTATCTTGAATGTTTTGCAGTCAGCAGGGAGTGGTACACAAAATCTAATGCAGCACAGAAACCTGTATAGATGATGTCAACGTATCAGCTTTTTTCCACCGCGCAGCAGCATAAAACCGCGTTAAATATTAATACCAATACTGTAAAAACGATACAATTTATGCACTTCTTAAAGCCCTTCATGATAATATTGATACAAAAGTTGTAACAAAAAATAGTGAATATTTTTACTGTAATCGGCTTTGAATAGATATTCTGACTGATTAAATCGATCGATCGGTTTTAAATGTCATAGCAAATATTACTACTGTGCTAGAGCTGTGAATATGATCGTAAATAGGAATAACTTTAAAATAACCACTGTATGCTTTTATCTTGCTCTTATGGAACTATTAATTAGAACGTACCTACGCACCTACGAGCAGGAAATTTGGCACTATTTTCTCATTTCTCTACATTAACAATACTTAAAGCTACAATAAGTTTCCAATCACCACAATTATTCCAATCTCCATTCAAAGTAAATGCTGCGGAAATACCTCCTACATTCTACTTTTATCTGAATGAATTCCGAACAATACGTCTCCAAATTCATTGATTCGCTTGCGTATCGGATAAATCATAGCCCCGGAACCTTTATTTACTTCGCGTTACGTCCAAATCCAATTGAAGTAACGCGAGTTCCTACGAACAACTTCACCAATTCTCATTCACCGGACGTTGTCAACCACAGACGGTAGAATCGTCCACGGTACGATAATTCATTCAGCGTAGCAAATGTAAAATAAAATAAAACATCCTGCCAAAAGCGAAATAAATCTCTCCCGGAACCAAATCCGTGCCAAAGTTTCGATGCGTCGGTAGTAAAATTTAATTTACGCTTGTCACTATCAGCACTCGTCAAAACGGATGCTTGGCAAAAAAAAAGTTTGTTCAGAAACGGCTAAAGTTTGGCTTGCAAGCGGCCCAGACGGACGGGTGTGTTGTTGCGGTTGAAATGGCCAGAAAGTTGTTTTGGAAGGAAAAATTTGCATTTCTATCGATGCAAAAGCACACGCAAGTGAGCATTGTTGGTCGTCACGGTGGTCGATGGCCATGATTTGGCGCATTTCACGCTTCTGCAAAGCTTACTTCCGTGTGATTGAAGCTGGCAAAGGGAATACACGGGTGCTTTTGAATCCATTCAAGTAATTACTGTTTTCTGGCAGGCGCCAAATGAATCAATTTTCCAGTGGCATTGTCAACGGGGCGTATTTTCTTCTTTCGCTTTACGAGCGGTCCCTAATGGCGTTCCCGGGTGTGCTATTAATTAGGACGTTCCAGGCGCCACTGGACTGGCCCTGAAATTAATTCCCAATGTCAACATCCATCATTCCCGGGGTGGTCCCGCGATTCAGCATGGTTTAGGTGTTGAATTGAAAGCTTCCCCGGATGGTTGATAGATGCACTGAAAGGCGCTAAGTGAAATCATCCTATTGAGCGATTGTTTGTGGAAAGCTTCCTTCTTCCCTGGAATGATCTCCTCTTCTTGCTAGGTTCCAATGTTATCCAAGGAAAACGATACGAACAGGAGCTTGAGGCTTCCGATGATATAAATCATAAATTCGATTTTCCCAATTCCTTACGTTGGTCTTCATTTTGCGTAAGTTTGTAAGTCGTCCCCAATGATTCCCCATGAGAAGATACTTTCCACGGTGTTTGTACTTTTCTTTTGCTTTTCTCCTTCCAAACTCGCCTGTAATCAACGACGGTAAGAATTTTCTTGTAGCCATGTTGTCCCATAGGCATTTGGCTTGTCAACAGGAAAATAAAATGACCCTAACAATTGAACCGATTCGAAACCGAACGTACCGATGGGTCCGGGTGAACCAACCAAGGGCCACCATTTTATTAACATAAACAAATTGGACCCAATAATCGAACGGACAGACGGTTGACGGTGTGTTCGCCCGGTGCTTGGAGCAAATTTGCACCAAACGCTGATGGATGGCTGGTATGGTTTGCTCCCATTTTTCTTACCGTTTCTATCCAAACCCACCCGGTACAGCTAAGGCCGGCCATCGAACTCGGCATGCAAATGTGAAGCACGATGCGAAAGGACGACGTGAGATGTGTATGTTAACTGTAATCAAATTTCTTCTCCTGAAGCAACGTTGAGCAAACTGCACACCACCGGGATGGTCATATTTCTCTCCGTCTGGACATCCACACGCGCGGAAAGTCGGTCGGTTTTGATAGGGAAATTATATCCAAATACGGTTTACGCTGGATGCTGGGATAAGGGTGTAAAGAAAGAAAAAGGGAAAAAGAAGGAGCTGGAAATCCCGGTTTGATAAAATATTCATTTTTCTCCAAAAAGTTCATCCACTATACCGTAGTTCATGGAAAAATGGTTGAAGGAAATGTGCTTGATGTACTAAACTAAGACTATTTTCTTTTTAAGACTTATATTCTTTGTTGTGCTGTAATAGCAATAGATGTTGTCAGAAGAACTAACTTTCATGTAGAGTTTACAAAGATTTTTGTTGAAATTGGAAAGATGAGCATTTTTGTCAGTTCTTCAATTCGTAGTATTTTAATACTTAGTACTTTAAATTATAACGATAAAAAATGCAATCGTCTCGAAGTGCATTTTCCACTATTCTTCTTCTTCTTTTGTGGCCTGCTCCTAGGGAGCACGTCTAATAGACATGGCCTGGTGTCCAATCCGTTTCCGGAAACTCGGCCCAAGGCTGCACTCCTCCACCCCCGGCTGCATCCAATCTCCCTCAGGTCTAACTCCACTTGATCCAGCCAACGAGCTCGCTGTGCTCCTCTACGCCTCGTGCCGAACGGGTCGCTGACGAGCACTTTTCTGGCAGGGCATGAGTCCGGCATCCTCATCACGTGGCCCAACCAGCGTATCCTTCCGGCTTTGACAACCGTCAGGATGTCTGCATCGTCAAACAGCTCAGCTTGCTCGTGGTTCATTCTCCTTCTCCACACGCCCTGCTCGCACACACCGCCAAAGATAGTCCGTAGCACCCGCCGTTCGAAAATGGCGAGTGCATTGGCGTCCTCCGCCAGCATAGTCCAGGACTCGTGCCCGTAGAGGACTACCGGCCGTATCAGTGTACGATATATGGCGCATTTCGTGCGTTGTTGGAGTCTTCTGGATCTCAGGAGTTTGTGGAGTCCGTAGTAGGCACGATTCCCCTGAACAATGCGCCTTCGGATTTCGCTGCTTACGTTGTTGTCCGAAGTTACGATCGTGCCAAGGTAGCAGAACTCCTCTACTACCTCGAGATCGTCGCCGTCAACTAATACTCTGCTTCCGAGTCGTGCTCTATCACGGTCAGAGCCTCCGGCAAGCAGGTACTTTGTCTTCGTCGCATTGATCCTCAATCCAATCCTATCGGCCTCGCGTTTCAGTCGGGTGTACGCTTCACACACCGCCGCAGATGTTCGCCCGATGATGTCGATGTCATCCGCGAAGCCAAGGAATTGGAGAGACCGGGTGAAAATCGTGCCCCGGATATCGAAGCCCGCGCTTCGCATGACACCTTCCAGAGCAATGTTGAACAGCAAACAGGAGAGTCCGTCCCCTTGCCTCAGTCCCCTGTGAGATTCGAACGATTCCGACAGCATGTTCGACACTCTCACCTTGCACTGCACACCGTCCATTGTAGCCCTCAACAGCCGTACCAGTTTCGCAGGGAAACCGTACTGCCGCATGATGTTCCATAGCTCGGTACGATCTATGGTGTCGTAGGCTGCCTTAAAGTCGATGAACAGGTGGTGCGTGGGGATCTGGTGCTCCCGGCACTTCTGGAGGATCTGCCGTAGAGTGAAGATTTGGTCGGTAGTGGATTTCCCTCCAACAAATCCAGCTTGGTAGCTCCCGACGAAATCTGTAGCAAGGGGCGCAAGTCTGCAGAAGAGTATTCGGGACAGGATCTTGTAGGCAGCATTCAAGACTGTGATGGCTCGGAAGTTAGCACAGTCCAGTCTGTCGCCCTTTTTGTACACTGGGTGAATAACACCCAGTTTCCAGTCGTCCGGTAGTTCTTCCTGGTCCCATATCCTAACAATCAGCCGATGCATAATCGCGGCAAGCCTCTCCGGGCCCATCTTGAATAGTTCAGCCACCAGCCCATCACTGCCAGCTGATGGCATTTTCCACTATTAAAAAGCATAATTTTTTGAAGTTTATATTCTGACATTAAATATCCTTAGGGTGTGACGCGCTGTCAAATTTGGTATGTCTGCTATTAGACGCTTCGGGATGAGTTTACCTGTTTCAGTTCAACTGCTGGGAATGCTTGGAAGAAACTTGACCGTTTAACAGAAAGTGACTTAAGAATTTTCTGATTTTTTTAGCTTAATGTATTATAGAGACCGGCCATAGAGGGCGGCCCGGTGGTGATGCGACAGCGGCGCCGGTCTTCACACGGCAGGACCGGGGTTCAAGTCTCATCTGGGCCGTTCCCCCATAGTGAGGATTGACTAACCAACTATGCGGTATCAATTAGTCTAGTAAGCCAGAAATGGCAGGCATGACCTTAAGAGGTCGTTAGGCCAAGAAAGAAGATTATAGAGACCCTACTTGTGATTTATCGCTAATATTTAGGACCTGCTTTACTTTCGCTTCAACGTTATTGGCAATGCACATCGTTTAAGCATAAGACTTTCATTAGATTCAATAGGTATGTTCCTTTTAAGATAGATATCACTAGTTGGAAGGTCTAGGAATCATGATGATTTTTTGAGAAGTAAATGTAGAAATGTAGATGATGTTTATATGATCGATGGATTTCTTACGTATAGAAGCTTTTTCATGCGGTGTAGCTTGGTTAGGGAAGCACCTTTTAGAGCGTGGCTACGATTTTCATCTTTTTTTCAGCATAATTTAAAACTAGAATCTCTGAGTTAACCTACCTTCTTCCCACCAATACCTTCTCGAACTCCCACCAATTCTATCCAAAACTCAAAACGCAAAAAAAAAAATTTGTTTAAAGGAAGTACTATAAATAGCTATATATTGTCAGAAAAAGTAAAAAAAATCATTATTAGCTATTAAAACTATTTAAAACTCAAGACTCAAAAACACACCCGGATTCACTTACAATTTCTGATGGAATGTTTTTGATTTAACCAATCATTTATCAGAGACATAATTAAATTAATTGGAAAATTTACTACATGCAAAAGAACTCCATCACTGAGTAGTGAGAATGAACTGTTTCATATGATAATTAACGCTCATTTTATTTAGAGCCATCATAAACTTCCATGTCCAGACAGCATTGTCCTCAAACTCGATCTGCATTATGCAATTGAATTTAACAAATGGTTTAATATCGCGGTAAACGCGTCTAGCATGCAATTTTCCTCACTTTAATGCATAATACCGCTTAACTCATAAACTCAATAAAACACTCTCAGAAGTGTAACGCAGACGAATAGAAAGCCAACTTTCACTTGTGTGTGTGTGTTTCCCTCTAACCGTACTCTCTCTCTATCGGTTGGTAATGTTTAGCGAGTGACCAACCACAACGCACGAGTACAATTGCATCCGGAAAGCTTCGCCATCCGGGAACGTTGAGGATGAGGGCGTGAAGGCACGCCGTGAAGTTTGGTGAAGTTGCAAGGATACTGCCAACTATGCGCCTGCACTATCTCACTACCACCATCTCCATCGCGGTGCTACTTGCTTGCATCACAAGTGCAGCACAAAGTTACGGCGAGCCTGTGGATGAAGACAGGGAGTGTACATCCGTTCCCTTTTTGCATCCTACCATCGTTCTCACTAACCTTCGACAACAGGCAAAACCATCTTCTCCACCGGCGGAAGCAATAGAGGGTGGTTATTTTGAACTGTTTATGCATTATTAACGTTTGGAAAATCGTAAACAAAAGCCACGCTGGTGCGTCTGCAAGGATGTGGCGAACAAGTCGGATGCTGGATGTATTGTTTTGCATTTGCACTGCAATTTCTGGGGAGCTATTTTGCTAACGATGTTTTCTGTTCAGAACAGGAGCATTAGAAGATTTACCACAATTTTTATCATGCCGCTAAGTACATCCCGAAATGATTTTCTTTTCATCGGGCCATCTTTGTCACAGGGCGGCTATAAATGTATCTTATCCTAAATCATAGCAGCAACAAACCGTACCTGGCTTGACTATGAGTTAAATTACCCTGTTTCGGTTATACGCTGCAGGACACAACTACACATGAGCATGACCTCATTTGGTGGCTCGCTAGCAAAGTACGCTCGTGCCATGTACGATCGTTTCGCTACAAATTGTGCGCTCCACAGCCCATCTAAATGATAAGTAGGTATTTGCTCTGGAAATATGCAACCAGCGCACCGCACTGCACGCCGCTCGTGGGTTGGCAACAAATTAAAGCTAACGGGATGAAGGAAAGCGCGCGAGTCAGCGAGTATTGTGGTCGAGGCTTGTTTACGAGCCAGTTTCGGTTGTGTTATGCTACAGTATTTGCTATTGCAAGTGGTGAAGAAGTGGGTTAGCTATAAAGCAGTATCATTTGTCTGGCACGAGAGTTTAGTAGAAGGTTCTGTGAGGGAGTAGTTTTTGTATAGGTTAAACAATAAAACGTCAGGAGAAAGTTTGTTGTGCTTGAGTAAATTATTAATTACGAACGAGGGCTGTATTGTGTCGAGTAGAGGAGCTAATTTATAGCCCTCTCGATAGCTCTCTCGATGACCTATGGAGTGTACGTTTAATAAACATTAAGCATATTTAATAAAGATTGTATGATAGCGAAGAAGTTTTCCATATAGATCATAGCAAGTTTTGATGGCAATACTATTCCCCAGTGTTATTTGTTGTATCAATTATGTGATGAAGTTTTCCAGTTGAAAAATAAATAGAAGATCTCCTTTCTCTTTTCACTTAGTACCGCTTAAGATTTCGTTGGACATGGGTGAGGAATAACACCACCCTGCTAGTGATTTTAGGAATACAGATTACAAGATCGAAATTAGCTATGCTTCCTGGGATGTAAGGCATCGGAGAGCCTCAGCCCCTGTACACGATAAACACATTGGGCAAAAGCCAACTAACGATTATTTTTACGAAAAGGTTCTACTTGTTCCTAGCTTTGTCTACAGCTTTTTCTTACTACGTATGTCCTGTTACAACTTTATCCCACAACTGCCCTCCAAGCAGTCGCTCAAATGTATTTTGAAATGACTAACGTCAAACTGAGCCATTAGATATAATTTTGTGCATTTTCTCCGTTTTTACGTTTAATCGAAGCCAGGTCGTCAGTCTTATATGCTCACTTTTACTAGGGTTAGTTATAAGACGCTAGAACTACTTCAGCAAATTTTCGATACCACTCCCGATCTAGCGCCGTCGTTTGACAATCCCGGCCGTTCTGGCGTACACATCAACGCCATTATTCCATTTTAATTTAGCCGCCATGCCGCCTTTGTCCATTTAAGCGGTTCAATGCCATATCTCAAAGCGGTATGTGAGTTTTGAGACAATAAATGATGTCCCCCAATGTTACAGGTATTTGGAGTAAATTAATAATCTCATGCTGAAGCAACTCAAAGTGTATATTATTCGACCCCAGATTTGTGAACGTTTGGATGACTTTCAACAATCACCTATCCGTTGATCACACCTGCGTTACCACCATCGTTTTAGTTGCCTTTAAGATCATCTTAATAAACTTAGTATTAAGATTATTAATCTTTGATGAACATCTGCTACGAAGGAGAGATGTCTTTGTCATCTGCAGGCTCTGGATTGACTCATAAAAGATGGTTCTCGAAGTTTCCACCTCTGCGTCGCGGAAGCGCTACATTGAAGAAGACACAGGCAAGTCTATCTCTCTGGTGGTTTTACTTGCTTCAAAAATATATTTTATTAGTTCATATGGCTTTGCGGATGACGTTAAATATTTGCCATATAAAGGAACATGGAATACAAAATGGTAAAATTAAAATAAGTCATTAACTGCTTCTGATTCGCAAGGCACAGTCTTTGAATTCTACTGCATGTACAAAAATTTCCCAAAGTGAAAATATTCATTTCTACATTAAAGCTTTTAATGAAGCATAGAAATAGAAACTTCCAGCACCAACGTTCGCCCTTCTTTAAAATAAACTGCCAAGCATGAATGAAGATTTCACACAGAGAATCTTCATTGACGACGCGCACTCAGACAGGTGTGGTGTGCAGGCCCTGCTACTTACACATCCTTTGCGCACGTTCATCGAGAGCGGTATGTGAAGTGTAATGTGTCGGAAAATTTCTCATGATAACATGAATAAATTACATGAGTTTTTTTTTTCGCTTCGTAACATTTGCTTAGTGGTATGCTTAACCCCTCCCCGAGCGACGACTACGGCTCTCATGAGTGAAACAGGTGCTCGAGTTGTCTCCTTTGTGCCAATGCCAGAAGGGAAACATTTTTGCCATCCTTTGCCATTTTGAATGCTTGATTTTCATGCTTGACTCAAGTGTCCTTTAAATGAGATGAAATGGGAAGGAATCCAACAAAAAAAAAAAGCAAGTAAGGGGAGGTCCTGAGGCGAACCATCGTCTACAATCTGCGAAAAAGTGAATTAGATGAAGGTCAGGTAAATGAGAGCGAATGATAGAATAATTCAATTCAAGTTTTGTCCTTGGTTGCAACAAAAAAAAGCACAGTTCTAGCTCCAACGATCCTTGCAACTTACACATACACACACATACACTTCGACTGATGGAGAGCGAAGAGAAAGAGCAAGGTGATGAGCGATGAAAATAACTAATCATAAAAAAATCTGTCCAAAGAAAGCAAACTGTCATTCGGCAAGGATAAAGCAGGATATCCTTTCGGAAAAGGTTAGCAATTTTTCTTCGCATCCACATTTTCATGGAGCGTTTTGTGTTGCGGAACGAGTTAACCTTTTTCTTGCTGTTGTACTTCTTTGCTTGGGACAACCGTGCACGTGGCTTGCGGCTGGATTTGTAACTCCCAAGCGTACATCCCTTTCACATTGTATCTAGCTCCAAAAAGTGAGTGAGTGAGCGAAGCCGTGCTAGAAAGAAAAGCGGAAACATTGTAAGTGGATCTCCCTCGTGGCGTAAGGATCGTCGCGAGGTGAAGAAAAAAGGAACTGTTAAGGCACAAAGAGCAGAGGATTCGCGTGTTGTGCTACCCGTCGTTGGGGGTAGGTCATGGATCAGCTTTTACGATGATGGGAAGCGGACGGGCGAGCGATCTTTCTAAATCGAATGGAAACATAAGCTAGGTCACTTTAATCATGTTTCAATCTTTTGGAAACAATGTTCCACGTTATTGGATTGGGCTGCTCGTGTCTTGTTGTGGAAGAATTTTTCTTGGAACACTTTTTTCTGATTTTGATTTTAGGCAGCCAAATGGAACTAAGTCAGAGTTTCCAGACTGTAGCAAGAAATGCTGCCGGAATAAAAACGAATGTTCTGCTTAGAATATCAGAAGAGCTGTTATTCGTTTCTTTAAAATATTCAGCGTTTTCTTTTGTCCACACCAAGCAAACCTACGAATATAATTTTAATAATTTTCAAACCCCAACAGCACGGTGCAGCAAGATGAGAACACATTACCGGAATTTAAATCTGGTGCCACTTTACAACGAAGTTAGTATACGAGAAAAATTAAATAAAATCCAGGATCCTTGCTACAACAACAACAACACACCGTTAGCGAACAAAACCGGCGGAAATTGTTGAGAATTCAACCGACTATTTACCATGGATGTGAAGCCATTTGAATCGAAAGCTCTACACCTCCTTCCACACCAAGCCCACGCCTTTCCCGGGAGCCTTGCACCGGCCAAAACTAATTTCAACCGTCAGCTAGGAAACATGCGCGCGCGCGCGGACGGAAATTATCGTCACCTTTTGCCGTCACTTAATGACCCTTGGGGTTTTTTTTGAAGTGGCTGACTTTTTTCGGCGAATGCAAATGCGGCATCCTTTAAAGTGGTGTAGTCAGATAAACAAAACCCCGAAAACAAAATAAAAGAAAAGCGATTAGAGAAGGAGAGGCGGTGCAAAAAAAATATCACGAAAGGCGTTTAAAAATCAGCCCATTTTCTCGGTGGGTAATCTGTGGTGGCTGAACGATGGTAGTAAATTAATTTTACTCAAGATTACTGTCGGGATGTTTTTCTTTTGTTGTTGCTTTATTTACTTGCTTGCTGCGGTTACCTGTGACCTTGCTAGGGACACCGAACGATCTTAAAGAGATTAAACGACGGCCAAAGAAATGGCGTTTTTGTGAAGGCACTTGAAAAACAAATTATGCCATCCCGTCGCCCGTCGGTGGTTTGAAGGATCCGTCCCGAGTGTGCTTTTGATAACGACAGGCGTAAGGTAACGAAATCAATGGTTCGCGATTGTCGAAGATAAGTTTTTGGGAAGGAATGCAAAACAGCCCACCATAAGTAATAACATCGTTGATTTGATTTTTGATGCTGATGTCGGAAAGGTTGCCATTAGTGTGCGTAAATTGATGGGAATTAATTAAGAAAAATTAAAACAAATGGGCAGGGCTATGGGCTAGTTGAGGGTGTGTTCGTAACAGCAGTGTGTAGAGTAATGCCATTTATTTATGCATGCTTTTGTCTTTTTGTTCTCAAGGTTTTTTGAATCAAAAATAAACTCTTTCACATTTTATGATACGGTGCACGAGTTTTAAATACTAAGAATCATTTTAATCGTTGCGCGATACTACACATTATGGGAAAATGCGAAGTAACTGTTCAACCAAAAATATCAAATTGCAGGCAAAATTCTTTGGAAATAAATGTTGGTCATAAAATTCACTCCAGAAAGACTTCATCATTGATTTGGCTTTAGGTTAGTAAAAGAATCCAGCTCATTTATCAAGTGTCCACAAGAATTTCATGGCAATTCAAAGAACAATGTTGAAAAATTGTGTTCTGCACACAATGTCCTCTAAAATTTTCTTGCCAAAATGAAGCTTTTTTCGAAGTTATAAATACTCCACTCTATTTGGTTTTATTTGCATAATTGTACGTGAAGTCTCTTTACTTCTAATAGAAAACGTCATAAGCTAGGTCACTTTAATCATGTTTCAATCTTTTTTAAACAATGTTCTCCGTTATTGGATTGGGCTGCTCGTGTCTTGTTGTGGAAGAATTTTTCTTGGAACACTTTTTTTCTGATTTTGATTTTAGGCAGCAAAATGGAACTAAGTCAGAGTTTCCAGACTGTAGCAAGAAATGCTGCCGGAATAAAAACGAATGTTCTGCTTAGAATATCAGAAGAGCTGTTATTCGTTTCTTTAAAATATTCAGCGTTTTCTTTTGTCCACACCAAGCAAACCTACGAATATAATTTTCATAATTTTCAAACCCCAACAGCACGGTGCAGCAAGATGAAAACACATTACCGGAATTTAAATCTGGTGCCACTTTACAACGAAGTTAGTATAAGAGAAAAATTAAATAAAAACCAGGATCCTTGCTACAACAACAACAACACACCGTTAGCGAACAAAACCGGCGGAAATTGTTGAGAATTCAACCGACTATTTACCATGGATGTGGAGCCATTTGAATCGAAAGCTCTACATCTCCTTCCACACCAAGCCCACACCTTTCCCGGGAGCCTTGCATCGGCCAAAACTAATTTCAACCGTCAGCTAGGAAACATGCGCGCGCGCGCGGACGGAAATTATCGTCACCTTTTGCCGTCACTTAATGACCCTTGGGGTTTTCAAGTGGCTGACTTTTTTCGGCGAACGCAAATGCGGCATCCTTTAAAGTGGTGTAGTCAGATAAACAAAACCCCGAAAACAAAATAAAAGAAAAGCGATTAGAGAAGGAGAGGCGGTGCAAAAAAAATATCACGAAAGGCGTTTAAAAATCAGCCCATTTTCTCGGTGGGTAATCTGTGGTGGCTGAACGATGGTAGTAAATTAATTTTACTCAAGATTACTGTCGGGATGTTTTTCTTTTGTTGTTGCTTTATTTACTTGCTTGCTGCGGTTACCTGTGACCTTGCTAGGGACACCGAACGATCTTAAAGAGATTAAACGACGGCCAAAGAAATGGCGTTTTTGTGAAGGCACTTGAAAAACAAATTATGCCATCCCGTCGCCCGTCGGTGGTTTGAAGGATCCGTCCCGAGTGTGCTTTTGATAACGACAGGCGTAAGGTAACGAAATCAATGGTTCGCGATTGTCGAAGATAAGTTTTTGCGAAGGAATGCAAAACAGCCCACCATAAGTAATAACATCGCTGATTTGATTTTTGATGCTGATGTCGGAAAGGTTGCCATTAGTGTGCGTAAATTGATGGGAATTAATTAAGAAAAATTAAAACAAATGGGCAGGGCTATGGGCTAGTTGAGGGTGTGTTCGTAACAGCAGTGTGTAGGGTTATGCCATTTATTTATGCATGCTTTTGTCTTTTTGTTCTCAAGGTTTTTTGAATCAAAAATAAACTTTTTCAAATGTTACGATACGGTAAACGAGTTTTACTAATACGGTACACGAGTAATACTAAGAATCATTGGAATCGTTGCACGATACTACACATTATGGGAAAATGCGAAGTAACTGTTCAACCAAAAATATCAAATTGCAGGCAAAATTCTTTGGAAATAAATGTTGGTCATAAAATTCTCTCCAGAAAGACTTCAGCATTGATTTTGCCTTTAGGTTAGTAAAAGAATCCAGCTCATTTATCAAGTGTCCACAAGAATTTCATGGCAATTCAAAGAACAATGTTGAAAAATTGTGTTCTGCACACAATGTCCTCTAAAATTTTCTTGCCAAAATGAAGCTTTTTTCGAAGTTATAAATACTCCACTCTATTTGGTTTTATTTGCGTAATTGTACGTGAAGTCTCTTTACTTCTAATAGAAAACGTAGAAGATCATAAAGCTTAATTACAGCATTTTCTATTGTATAATTACCAGGTAAAATATGTCTCTACCATAGAATTGCCGTAAAGCTTAGTTTTATAAATAATATAAAATCTCAACATTAGGCATTCATCAATCCAATGAATCAATTTCATCTGGTTAGAAAATAAAGCATTATCCAAGAATATAGCGCTATACGTATAGCGCTAGTAACAACTCATATTAAATTATCTTTTTGTTACAGTTCACTGATATGGTTTTCAATAAATTTTAATTTACATCAAAAGAAAACTCAGTATATGTTTCTGATCCCATACCCTAGAGACATTATGATTATTTCCGGTACTTTATACTTTGGAAAACTCACTGGCATGAAGCTGTCAATATATGGTTTTTTAAATTTCTTCAAATGACATCACACGACAAAGAACGGACCTTGCAATAAACCTCTGTTCATACTTTTTGTTTTATACTAGAAGAACAATTTACATTTAAAGTGTACTCGCCGCTTCCCTTATCGTAATAAATCTACCGAAAGCGTTTATTTACAAAAAAATGTAACACTTTTCGTCGTTACACACTTCACACTTTGAGAGTGTGTCTTACCCACGCGCAATTGTGCCCAATGTCACCGGAGAGCAAGCTTTTAATTAATGAAATTGCACACAAAGCATTATATTTAAACACGCCATGGAGACCATTGCTGTCATCATGAATACCGGTGAAAAGTAATTTTGAAGTCCACCCGCCCCGAGCAACTCAAATCTAATGAAGCCCAGAGTAACCTGAGGGAGTTCGGTAATAAAACCTATGGTGTTGATGAAGTGCCAAAGTGCACTTCTATGGCGTTTGCTGCAACTGGCAACCTCTGAACTTAAAAAATTTATGCATTTTCACAACAAGAAAAAAAAATCTAGCAAGAAAAAAATGTTGCAAAACACATGAAAGTTAGGCGTCACCGGCCTTCGTACGACGTTGCTATTTGTTTATGTAAATCAACCATAAATCATTCAACGTGCTGTCCACAGTAAAAAGAACCATTTCCTAGCAGAGGATGCATGTGCAGTTTTTAAGGCTTTCCTTTTTTTGTGTATGTCTCCCTAGCTCTCCCCCATTTCGCACCAGAGTGGTTAAATAGCTGTCACTGTAAGAAAACACCGGGACAGGACGACGTGTGTGTGTGTTTGTGTTTATGCTTCTCGTTGCAACTAAATTTCAAAATTCAAAGAACTCTGCTGTGCTGTGTGCTAGGTTTTCGCAACTCTTGACAGCAGTACGCCTTTCGCTGCATGTGGTTGGAGGCAGGCCGGCGCAGAAGCCATGATTTGATGCTTATGTTTTTCATTTTAATTTTAATGCACAATCTCGTTTCGTTGCTAGCACAATTGCTGCAGCGCTGGTTCCTAGTCAAGAGAAACAATGAATTTAAAATGTGCCACTGGCGTGCTGGATTGTATTTTTTACTGTCCTAATGGCATGCGAAAGCAGTCTTGAGGCTGACAATTTTTTATCCTTGCTTGTTTTTGAACATTTGGAGACAATAAAGGAACAATGAAGTCTAGTATTCTACCTCAAATTTTAGACTTATTGCAATGAAAGTATTGTCTACAAAAAGCGTTCTCTCTATTGGTAACATCGAAATCTTTTAACACAATATTCCTTGCTTGCCAAGCTTTTCCCATTCGTTAGTGTGGGCTCTGTGGGCTCTAATTTTATTCGGCAGCTTTGTCGCACATCTCGCGTCTGTAGGTAATTTGACCCAAACACAACAACCAAAACTGTAATTTTTATCACCAATAAGCAGGCTCACAATAAAGGCCAAACCAAATAGGAAAATAGTGTGTAGGTTGTGTCTTTGGGAAATGTAATTATACCAGTACGCCTACAGCTCCGGAAAGAAAGCACAGTTCTTGACTGAATAAATAGGATTAATTCTCGTGAAATGTTTGCGGCTATTTTGCTGCACTTCAACGCCCTTCGCTTATTTGCTCGGCGAAGTACGGAACACAGGTTTTGTCTAATAATAGCTCCTTAGTGCTTTGAAGCTAAAAATATTGTCTGAAAGAACAAAAACAGAGCCGTGCAAATGGCAAATGGCATTGAACGAGTTTCTTGTGAGTTCTCTTGCACGAGCAAGTAAATATAATGTTATTGGAGCTGTGTTTCACAACTAAAATTCATTATATTTCCTATTGTACATACATTGATTCGTTCAAGTTAAAATAAATGCCATTTCGGTCAGCAGCAACAACAACAACGGTAACAAGGTTGACGATGATCAACTTAAACAAACCTCACCTTTTAGTGTGCTCTTTTCTCGCTCACAATGATGTCACCTTTTCTGCAACAGAGCAACAATCCTGTCATATGAAATTACTTCATCAAAACCGCTTCTGTGGCTTTCTGTGTGACTTTACAGCATCCATGTGAATGCGTCATCGGTTAGCATCGACCCGAATGCCGGTTTCTATTTCACTCATTTTTGGATGGCCATTTGTTCTAATCCTAGCTAAAGCTCATCTTAGGAACGTTATGTCTCGCGTGGTTTCTAGCCACAACCATCCTAAGGTGTTGGTGTGCCCAGTGGAAGTCCAAAGGTACACTACATTCTGAGCGTCTTCGGTATGTCGGTACGTGCTGCTCCGACAGGATGGGCCCATTCCAAACGATGAACCATCGTACACCGACAGGACGTAATGTAGCCACATGATGTGCGAGCACCGATCCGCATGGTACAGGGACCAAACCACGCCGACTGCCAGACGGCATCAACGTCTTAGGGCAGGCTCGAATGAAAGACTTCTATTAATTTACCTGCCCATGGATGATGCTCACTAATTGAACATATTTGTACGGGTGTGTGTTTTTGAAAAAGGTTCGTTCGTGTGAATGGTACCTGTCTCCCGCACGGTGGATTCATTTGACCACATTTCATTCACCGGCAGAATCTTCGCAAGGTGTTGGTTGGCAGCGGACGGCCAAGAAACATTCAAATGAGTTTTTGTAGGGTGTACCTGACAGTACGAGGTTCAGCATTTGTTTGAACAAATACAAACCACCAGCATGCTGATGGGAATAGGTGCTGTTTAGCATAGAGTGATTCTTTCACGTACCAAGGTGGCTTCCGCTGTTGCTTCTTAATTATTTGCTTGTTGGGATTGTACCAACTGCATTAAACAGGTATAAATTTATGTTTGCTACTGGTGGGAGTACTATGCGAGTCCACGGGTTAAATATTTACTTATTATAGGAACCTTAGTTAAAAGTCTTTGAGAATTCTTTAAGTTTACTTGTACGTTACGTTGCGCCTTAAAATTTTTCCTCGTTTAAGAAACTTATTGTATTAATACAGGTTTAAAAAAATTATCGTTAAGATATTTTCAGTTCTTTCTGAGTTTTGACAATCTGTTGAAAATTCGTTTTTTCTACAAAGTTACTGGAAAAGCTCGTCTGGTAAAGGTTTGCTTAGGAATCGCTGACACGCCTGCCATCAATTACTTGTTTTACCAGGCATCGTTAGCCATTTCTCCTGAGTGATCGCATGATACATGTTAATTTTGTGCAGATGCTTTGTCACCGTTCTGACGGATGAGCTAATGTCTTGATGCTGGAAGAAGTGCAACGATATCGATTTATTGACAAAGTTTTGTTTGGTGACCGATATCTATCCCCTATTTGACATTTTCGACTTCCTCCAAAAGTTTAAAAGTCGTTTTAAATTGCCTTTAAGACGTGCCTTACTATATGTAACTTCTTTACTTGGTGATACTACTCATAGGAAGCACAAATCTTCAAATATCGTTTCTCGACATTTTTCCACAGCTGCTCCAAACCAAATGCTAAGCTAATAAGCTTTAAGACTAACGAATCTTGATCTCAGTTTGCATAAACTAACTACGCTTTGTTTGACAAATGTAATTATTCACCTTGATTGTCGAAAATGTCGTACAACAGTTTATAGAGAGCATAGGCAACTCTCGCCCCCTGGGCAACCGTTCTTAAGCTCACGACCTGTTCTATCAAAACGTTCTTTGCGTTGGCTTTTCCTGACATTTATTGCAATCCTGTTGCTGCCAGTAAATCTGCTGCAATTACCGCTTCTTGAAACACGTCGCTCGCACTAGATCTTTTAATTGCAATCCCGAGCAATCCTGGACGTGTTACCTTTCACGTCGCTCTCCAGCCCACACCAACACTTCGACACAATCGTACATTTTCTTCGATGAGATATTGAATTTTACGACATCGTGTTTTTTTTTTTCTTCTTGGAAAATGGAGCCCGAGTCTCATTAGTGCGCTGCCAGTTGTGATGTTTTCCGCGCGGGGAAACGAGAGTGGTTCTGGGATTAGCGACCAAGAGAGAGAGAGCAAGCGTACTCGAAGTGGATGGAGTTTTCTTAAGCCACTGCACCAACTGTCAGCTTTCCGTTCTGTGGCAAGGTTTGACTGGAGAGTGTGCCGATTGCCGGAAACAATGGCCGTCGTTCGTTTTGTGCAACTGCAGCAAATGCAATCCCGTTCAGCCCCAAACACCCACCATGGGACGACAGATGGATGGTACTCGAACCGTTGATCGCAAAGTGCTGGACAGTGGTGCATCTGCTTTTACTTCCGCCTCCGGCGAAGTGTTATTCCTGGCGGTGTCATGAAGCCTCCGTGAGTGTGATGGCCGGCAGGGGCTTAAGCTGTAAGCGTTGAGCCAATCATTTCCACTCGACACTTCCCGCCAGGAGAAGCACTCACACTCATGTCCAGGAAACTCCCTCAAGCGCACTGTTGTGTCAGTCCCGTCAGCGGCACTTGTGCTGTGCGTGGATATGTGTGTGCGAGTGATAGGAGATGGTAAAGTTTTCCTCACAAAAAAAAAAAATACATTTTCCTGCCAATGAAACCAGCACCGAAAATGTGCTGCCCTTCGGTACCCAGATTTTTGGCTGGCACGGTGTTGGAAACGTAGCACGGTGGCAGTGAAATGGCACCCTTGAGATGGGGTTAACGGCCGGAAGGGAAATCTGGAAACCGCTCGCATGAGTGTCGTCCACCCGACGTCAAGTGGAAAATCTCAACCACAAACCTAGCCGGGTATCCGGGAGAAAAATATAACGCCGGGTCGAATTTTATTTCCGGACACTTTCCGTATCCGTTCCGTGCCGTTGTTCTTTCCATGGTTTTTTGTTTGTTTTTCCTTTTTCGATTTCTAGTAGCCTACATTGGCAAGGAAACTGTACAACTGGGTTAACGGGGCAATGTCTGAAGTAGCAAAAGGGTGACTGTTGTTGCGGTTTTTGGACGACTTCAAAACTACGTGAGCGCACGTGAAGGGACATCCCGGGGACTGACCGTTGAGATAAAACCTCAGAAACTATAGACACATTTTTAAAGCAGCCATATCTACTTGAATTTCAATGAGTGTTTGGTCAGAAATGGGGGCAGCTGACTGACTGACGAAAGAACTCAAGAGCACGGAGATGATGCTGGGTTGGAATAACAACATAAAACTAGTGATTCATGGAACAACAGTTCAAGAGTACTACAGCGAAATCTGCTTTCTTTTTTGGCTCCAGTCTGTGGTTGATCTGTTTTGGGATGGTATAAAAATTAAAAGTTACTAAATTGCACCGTTCCACACATGAGGCGCTGTATTGTGCAATAACCATTAAAACGAAATAATTCATATAAGAATTTTCTTTTCTTTCTTCGAAATATACACGTCGAGCGTCCCCAGCTAACGAGCATCAGCTAGCGCTTTGATAATAATAAACCGATGTTGCTGTTCACAAGACACCACACCATCAATAACGATGCGAAGTGGAAATGGACAGCAGAAACACAACAATTCACGTCCAAACGTATTATGAAACATAAGTAAGAACGAAATTGCATCGGCACGAGCCAAACGGGAGACGTGAAGCAGATTATGAATTTATATCATCTCCACCTCCGAACGGTTGAGCGAACGGACGAATCGTTTCGATATGGCGTTATTTTCCATCTTTTCCACATGATGAAGTACTTGCTACGGATGTGAACGTAAGCTGCTCATGGCCAAAACGTCCACAGCATACGCCTACAGGGTGGGCGCGTACCGTCAGTGGTGAGTGCGATATTCTTTCGAGACCAAAAGAACAAACAAAGTGGGGCACAAATGGTTGAAAAATGAAAAATGGTACTAAACGGACAGGTCTAAAGCTCGGTGCCCACAGTCGCTTGAAGATGGAGTACGGTACAAGCGAAATAAAGCGATTTTGTCTCCATTTTTTTTTTGGGTGGGTCTAGTTGGGCGAGCTATGTGACTGCTAGTGCAGTAGTGGTTGAGAGATGGCCTATTTCGAATATGATTTGTTCTTTTGATCGCTTGTTCGAGTAGGTTGGTGCTGGTGCATTGTGCTTTTTTGATATTTTGTTCTATTTAATTTGTTTTATATTTAATTACGTGGGCACTTCATAAAATGTTAAGATTTTTGTATTAATTTTTTGTTCGTATATTAAATTTTTATATATAATAATTACTATTGAATGATTATATCGATGATCTTGAAAACATTTATACCATTAGGATTTTTTGAAATCGGGTTCTTATTTGTCTAATCTGTTTCTTAAAATTTTTTTATTGTATTGGATTTATTTCGTTTGAAATAGCATAGTTATAGTTTGGTTATAGTTATTACTTGCTTGGTTGTGCTTTATATATTATAACAGAAGCAGAAGTATACTCAATATTTGTTACCAAGAATATTATACATCATGCTTGTTTTAAATTTCAGTAAAAAACACATTGTTTTTGTATTGCATTTGGATTTTTTAAATTTTTTATTTGATTGTTTAAGTTGTATTTATGTATGTAGGATTTTAAGTTACTTGTTTTTAACCTTTCTTTTTATATCGCTTTGTTCTAATTTTGACGTGTTAATTAATTCAAAGCATTTTGTACTTTTAATCGTCAATTTGATAAACAATTCTGTCGCATTTTTTACAGCATTTCTATATTTTTTCAGAACTAAATCGAATTTTAAATGTTTCCTCATCTCAGCAGATTTTATTCGTGATTTTTTTTGTGTTTTTTATATTGTTGAAAAAATTTCTATTAGATTTTTCTTAGGTGTGCTTAATCTCCAATGTCCAATGTAAATGTTAAACATTTAATAAAGAATGATATAAAGTTATGTTTTCTGAATTTACTAGATTAAGTAAGCACGTGCAACGTTAACAAAATGGTGTCAATCCGTTAAAAAATAATGTTGTTTTCTCTTTGCTTTATGCTTAAATCTCGTTTTTTAATTAATTTTTTTTCATAATTTAGAAAGCTTTTTCTATCTTTTTATCTTACCAAGTTATGAAAAAAATGCATTAAAAATTAAATTCTTCTACTGTTTTTAAAATTATCTTTCTGGAAAATTCATGTTTACCAAGAGTTACCAGAACTTCTGCTCGTTAACACACCTTAACATCTTCAAAGGAAGAACACAACAAATCCATTTAACGAACGTTCTCTGAAAAATAAACAAACTCGAAAAAACAAACACACAAAACCTCTTCGTTCTTCTACTTTCTGCTGTGATTTTACTGCTTAGCAAAAAACAAACTGGATGTAGCATAAGAAGCACAAAACAAAAGTCCCATCGCTCTACCAAGCTGGTACAAATTGAAATTACTTCCACTAAATTTGTGTATCATCTCGTATTCCGATCGAGTCTGAATGCAGATGGAAAACGACATGAACGATACGGGAAGGAAACAAAAAGTAAAACAAAAACATCTAGCTCACACACATACACTCATCAACCGTAGAAAAAAGGTACAACAGAAAACAATCAAACAAACAAAAGTCTTCTCGTCTCGTGTTGAGAGAAAAAAAAAGCTTCACTGGAAGGGTGAAAAACGCCGAAACGAAGGACAAAATTCTCATCACAGCACCATTACGGCACACATACACACACTCACACATACCCACAAAAACATACACACCATTCCACGTGATTCCACCGGAAACGCGAAGACCGAGTGCGAGTTAGTCCGTGCCAAAAGGAAAGCAAATAATAGGACGACCGGGCAAGAAATGTCGTCCGGATTCCGGGAAATGTGGCTCAAAAAGAAAAGTTTTCACGGCACTTTACGGCGAGCTTTTTCACCCGTTTGGGGTAGCAAAAATAAGGCAGAAGTAGGGAATGGAAGCGTGTAAATAAAAAGCAAATGTTCCACAAACCGGTGGCCTCGTTGAAACGGTCATTAAAACGTCTTGAAGCCGACAGGGTTTTGTACAGTTAGGCTGATTCGCACTGTAATTTCGTGTTTTTCCACATTAAAGCAACGGCGAACGGTGTTTTGCTATTTTTATCAAGATTATATGCAGAGGAAAATATAAACTATCGCAAACGTCAAGCATGAAATTAGGATGAAAATGGCAACCTCAACAATATGTCTTACGCAATTCGAGTTCATTTGCAAAGAATGGGAAAACGCTTTCCGGAAAACAGTCCTGTGTACATAGGTGTTTCGTGTTGATCGTTTCGGCACCGGCCAGTGTGGCTACATTTGGAAAGTCACCGACCGGAATCTCGGAATGTGTGGCCGGTACGCGCACACGCTTGCCCCATTGATGAAGTAGTTCCGATAGCGTAAATCAGTCTAATTGATTCCAACTCATTAGGTGACGAAGGCACTGGGAAGGTGGACCATGTGATGTGGGTCGGCCTGTTGTTGGAGAAATTCCTGTCGATCGATAACGCCACGAAGGGTGGGTTGGACTTTATCAATTAATCATCATTTGACCATTCCTTTCCAGTGCGAAAGTCAACGAAACGTCAACAACGAACGCGCGAGGCACGTTGATCGATCGGTTTAGCTGATGAGAGGCGTCTCCATGTCTTCATGTCTAGAGCTGGTTTCGATGTTTCGTCAGATAGACCGGTAAAGGGTATCACATATGTTAGTCTGGCTGTGGGTAACAGGACCAAGCGCCATACTTTTCCCATCAGAAGCACGTTGATTTTAATCTTTTGCTGCTTCGGAAAACCTATTTATGGAAAGAAGCGATAAACACCGGCCGCTAGTAGGGACAAGCTTAAAGCGATGAGCATCTCTTCTGTTTCTCTGAATATTTAGTAGGTAAAAAGTTCGATGTTTGTTCGTATTTCTTCTCTCTCGTTCTCTCCTCAATCTTGTATCGACAAATTGTTTTATTACACTTGGTTTCGCTTTCGGTTCCATCGGACACTGGGCATCAGACAACGGACGGGTCCGCCGGTTCGTCAACAATCGCCTAAAACCATATTGAAATGGGGCTTACAAAATATGCTCCACCGATCGAACTCCCGACCGGCGAGGGTTGTAAATCTTTCACACATTATCATCAGCAGCCAGAAACTGTATCGAAGAAGAAACTTGAGAAAGATGATCATAAAACCGAATCGCTTCTTCTTCACAGGGTAGGCCACCGAACAGGGTTGATCGATATTTCGGGTCGAACAGTTTTGGTGGTCAGTTTACGAGCGATAATTTGGTGATAAAAATGCATCCTTCCAGTGTCCGTTTTCGTGCTCCACACGGTCCGGTGTGCGAACAAATAACGAACGATGCAAAAGGTATGCGTTTTTCTTGTTCCTGAGAAGTGTTTAAATTTAAATATGTTTAGAACGAATGCGATCCTTTTGCAGGTGAAGAGCAATTAAAGCTACGCTTGTTCGGATATTTAAGCTTTTTGCAGTTGCAAGCAGAGTATTTTTCTTGTTTCTCTTGTAGACATATTTTGGGTTTAGCTCTTTTCGTAATTTTATATTTTTGTAACAAAGTCAAACAAAAGCTGGATCCATAAGACAAACGCTCGTGGATTTTTGTGATGCAACCTTCAATAGCTCTCAAAAGTATCGATCAAACTAAGCCCCAGGGAAATCAATTCAGAAATCTACAGTTTGTTTGTCTGTTTTGAGTTGTGAACCAGATGTCGATGAATGATTAGATTTTTCGTCTCTTTTCGCAATCCCTTTTGAGCGCTAAATGTTCTCCATGCGTGATGTGCACCTCGTTATCTCCCAAACTTCAAGTAGGATAGGATTCCAGTGCAATGCATCATCCACTCGAGTGCAGTGCATCGGTAGTCGGCACAAAACATGCCCTGCAACCATCAGCAGCATCAATCGTAACGCTTTTATTTATTTCCAAGAATTGCCAATACACCATTCCAATCTACCGTTTGGCAGCCATTGCCATTGGAGCAGCCGAAAATCACACGCCACTTTACACGCGTTCGATCGGTTCTCATCAACATATTGCTTAATTCCATCATCACCACCGAATGCGGTATGATAGAACATCGGCTGCTCTTTGATGTGCTTATTTTTTCGATCATCCTTTAAAAAGGCAAAAATCGATTGCAGCCGTTTGTTTGGATTCAGTGCTGTGTGGTTTTACACTGCATCGGGTTGAGTTGGTACCTTTCTGCAGTGGAACCGCATAAAACACAGCCAACCGAAAGCGCAGAAAAAACGGACGGTTTGACGTGTTTGAATATGGATGAGCTCCCGAGAAACCGATGAAAGTGGAGCGGAATTCAAGCTTACAAAATCGAAGACGAAACGTAAATCGGAATCGCTTGCAGCATCGGTTCGAATTTCCATCGCCCGATCAGTGTGGCAAGGTGGCAAGTGCCATTTTCCTTTCACTCGATTTCGGATCAAATCGTGCCAGTAGGGATAGATGGTAAGCAGGGCTGGGGATAGTTTTGGGGATAAAATCCAGTCCATTGCAAAGCAACAAATCCACTGGCAATGTCTCACTTGAGCCCGGCACTTCGGCAGCCTGTGTTTGCGCTGTCGAAGGTAGAGATTTGAAATAAGCGCTTCCTTTGCAATCGTTTTGCCACGTGGATCACGTTTCCATGGGAATGACAGTTTCCATCATTTGGCAGACTATTAAGCTGATGAGCAGCAATGAGTGCGGTGGTTAAGAAGGGAGTGGGATACGAGTATGGAAGCGGCGGTGTATGCGGATCCGGGGTTGCATGATTGGCGGTGAAAATGGTTGTAAAATTTGCATAATTCTGTAGGGATACCCAATTTTTGGGTTATTTCCAAATGGTGCTTGCTCGCTTCCCACGGCATTTAACCTTCGGGTGTGAGCGTGAATGAGATCACTTTCGAGATTCCTGGCCCGGGTCGGAACAGTGCGTATCGAGCAGTTTTGTGATAGAAAAATGAAGGCGCTAAAGTTGCTAAAGTGAAGATGAAATAAAGATCTGAGAAGGCCAGAGTAAATTTAATTTATTGTTCCGAAACACGAATTATCTCGATGCTTCATTCAATGGAACCTTATTTTCATTTAGAATGAGTTTAGTTTGCATGCAATTATGGACGTTCTCGTTGAAGGCGAGGTAGTATTTAATTCATATTCATTAGAACCTAATTTTGAATTCTATTAGATGTTCATTTTTCAATATTTCTATAATTACAAATTATTATTTGATACCTGTAAAAATATTCAGCAACTGTTTATTTCAATTTTCAATTTCAATTTTATGTATTAAATTGTTTGCCTTACGACTATACAATAAACTTAAACGAGGAGTTAAACGCACGCATCGCACACAACAAAGGATCTTTACGCCCAATTGCAGTGCGGCGTGCAGGGACGTTTAGCGGGGGACAATTGCGAAGGGAACGAGAAGGTACATAGAAAGGAATAATAGACAGCAACGATGGGGCATCAACACAGAGGAGAAGGAGGGAGGCAATGAAGGATGATTTGGCAGTGGTTTGGCGAGTTTCAAGGGACCACAAGCCCAGCAACCGGCACCTGTCCTCATAACAAGGGAGTGCCGAATGGTGGGATCCCATAGATCTTGCGGACAGCAAACCTCGTAAAGGATCGCTGAACTCTCTCGATCCGGTCTATGTGGATCCTCGCCGACGGCGACCAAATCACCGAGCAGTATTCCAACAGCGACCTGACCAGTGAGCTGAATAATACCTTTAGGCATTGAGGATCAGTAAAATCGCAGGCAACACGCTTCAATACTCCAAGCGTTCTCCGAGCTCTGGTGACCAGGGAGTCGATGTGGCTGGCAAAGGTAAGATCAGCATCCAGCCAAACATCGAGGTCCCTAACAACAGATACTCGGTTCACAGAGATCTGGTCGAAGGTATAGGGATAAAGGATTGAACTGATGGTGTATTTTTTTAAATAAAAATGTATTTCAACGTGTTTTTTTTATTTGTTGTAAATTTACTTTTAAAGTATATTATTTTATTTATTTTTCTCAATTTTTATTATATTAAGGCTGTCCAGAAGGACAGATGAACAATTTAATGTTATAAATTAGAATGTAAGGATAAACATAACGCAGCATTCTAACAAACTCATTCAAACTGTTCACGCAAGTTTGAGACATCCTCCGGTCTTCAAATTAGCCGAATTTTTTTATGCAAATTTTTTATCCTCCCATCTCAACCGGTTAAACGCGACAAGGCTCAACCTAAGCAATAATATTCTTATATTTAACAATACAAAAAAAAGCGTATGTAGTAAATCTTATGGAACAAGATCAGGACGATATAAAACAGAGAGGCTTAAAAAAAAAGGGAAATAAAAATAAATAATATAGAACTGATGTTTAAAATATGGGCTTATAATAATGTTAATGGTTATATTGGAATTGAAAATTCATGACCAAAACGTAGTATTAAAACTAAATCATTTTTTTTATTTTTGGTAAACCACGTTTCGTTGCATTTTTACATCTTATTTATATTCTTTCATTCTATTCATTCTACATTCTAATTCTTTTTTACATTCTTTCATTCTATTTATATTATTTCATATTTTATTTTTAAACTAAAACAAGATTGCTTATTGCGGTTTAATAGTTTAATTTTCCTATAACGCTATAACACTAAATTAAATTCCTATAACGCTATAACACTTTAAACTAGATTCAATTTAAATGTTGAAAAAAAAGTTTAACTTTACATTTTCTTCTTAAAGATCATCAAATCCTTTACGCTAGCTAATATAAAATGTAACAAACTGCAACGCTCTTCAACCTCATCAGCACCTGTTTATATTCAACACATCATTCGCGCTTCTCGGCAGTCGTCGTACCACAAATGTCATCATTATCCACACGATTCGTAATTTCCCGGCCCTAAAACCCTTGGCAATCAAGCGATCCCAATGCATCGAAAGCTCTCGCTTTCGCGAAGCCAAAATTGATTGACACTCATCCAAAATTGCAAAACGATTAAATAATCGTTTCGGTGTATACGATCCATTAACTGCCTATACCGGGCCGCCGTCACGTCCTTATCATCTCCCTTGCCATGATATGAAATGAAGCTTCCGGTTTGGGCAATTGCTACCGATTCCATCTGCGCGGCTCAAACGCAGCATCACCTTAAGCCCTCTCACAAACACATACACATACGCTCACCTGCACACAAATACATGGGAAAATTTTCGGTGGGGAAAATTGTACCGAAAGCCAAATCGATCCCAGCCCAATGAGCGTAAGCGGGTGTGTGATGTGGCAGTGGGCCAATGGATGAAATTGGCAAATTCCACTTTTCCGGCCACTTGAGCTTCGATTTCCGTCGTAATGACGACATTGAACTTTCACTTACAAGCAACCGAGCATTTGGGAGGATTTAGCCTGCCATCGGTGGGCGAGGAAAATGGGCCAAACCAAAGAGGGGCGCTTTCCTTTTTCCGACGCAACCACTTCAGTGTATCCTTTCTCCCGCAGCAGCTCATTGCCGTACGCTCGCACTGAAGTACTAGCGACTAAACTCTTATCTTTATCTTTCGTCTTCGGTGTCCGCTTTGGTGTTTGATTTCGCTAACCGATCGTGCGCTCTGGTGCCGCTTCCGATTCCGTCGGTTATGGTTATGGATGCGTACAACCAGTTGATAACTGTGAACATAACCTCACACCGCCGCCAATGCCACAAGTATCCATCGAGTGGAAATCCTTACACAACACGAGAAGCTCGGCTAAGCTCGAAATAACGTTCTAATCGCTATCCGAGCCACACACACACACACAAGAAAGAAAAACAAAATGTACCGAATACCGTCTCAAGGGGCAGGTTTGTCGAGTGTCTGTGACATAACGATGGCGGAAACACTCCAGGCGGGGATAGGGACAGAGAAATGGAAGTTGTGGTGCGTTGCATGATCGGGAATTCATTACGTAGATGCTCGTGCTTTGCCTTTTTCCGATACAGTCAGGCGTACGAGAGCGCGTTCCCATTAACCGATAATGGCCCCATTGTCCGGCTTTCGGTCAGCGTGCTTTTCGTCCTTCAGACGATTGAATCTCGATCGTTTAGTGTCCTCTCGTTCGGGAGCTTCGCACAGGAAGCTGCACACGCAATAACGAACCCATTAAGTTATCTCGCTTTATGGAAAAGGATTTCCATTGCCGACGGAACGTGGGTTGGGCTGGTTCTTAACTCAAATCAAAACGTTCGATAAAGATTTTCCGGTGCTGCACTTGGATCCACCTTTTATTCAATTTCAAGAGAATCTCATGTAAAAGATTTGAATAGCAATCCTCCTATCGTACATTCGGTTTTTGGACTAATCCGATACACCGGGCATGAATAAAAAATCTCATCAACTTTTCAAATGGTTTCATGCGAATAAAAAAAAAGCCAGAATCCGTTTCATTTGTAAATGGGAAATTTTTTCGTAAATCCCACCCCACACGCACATACACACACCCGTACACACACACACATTCACCCACTGCCTTTATCTTTCGTGATACGTCCTATAATAATTGATTTCAATTTCAATTTCCCACACACATAAAAGTAATTCCATTATGCTACCAAACGAGGAAAAGCTTTTGCCAGAGAGAGAGTGCAAAAAAATCAATGAACAACCCGGTCTTAACACTGGGTGGCAAATAGAGGTTAAGCTAATATAGGATGAAGAAAAGTAGCACAAGAAGTAGCACATCCCGATCTTTAAACGACAGTCGACCGAAAAATCTGTTGATCATCACCGTAAGGGGTTTTAATCGGCTTGCCAACTGACTGGCCTGGCGTTAGCTTAGCGTAGAGCATTAAGATTTCCGACCAGTCTGTCGCTCTTCCTTTTTTTCCAAGAAACTCAACCGGCCCTACCGTTTTCGGGTGCGATTTGAATTTTTGGCACACCCACCGAAGAAAAGTGCCAAAGTGAGCATTAGCGAGTTTTAAAAGCGAAGGGACCCATATCCCGTCTTTCGTCCGTTCGCCGTGAAAAGCTCGTGAAAAGCTTTACCGTGCGCCCACTGAAAACTCCGAACCACTGGGAAGGGGCATGATGGATCATTCATGATTAATGTGGAGAAGGTTTTTTTCCGTTCCCGGCCCGACCGATACGGACAATAGTCAACCGAGGGCTGATGGGGCAAGGAAAGCTGGCCAATTTGACAACCTGGGACAAAGTGGAACAAAATAGTCATTCGAGGGAGAAAAATCCCGGTCCCGGACAATCTCCCCTGGGAGCGAATGCGGATCATGACCAACCGGCATGATACCGGTGGAAAATGGGACGGTGTTGGGTGATAATTTTCATCCCTGCTTTCATGCTACATTCGGCAGTAAGAATCAGACCGTTTTATTTTCATCCCATTGGCCGGTGGATAAAAGTAAAAATAAAATTGAAACATTTTTCCATGTAAAATTTAATTAGCTTTTCCTCGTTAGAGCTGTTAGAGCTTTTCGTTTTCCTCTTTTTTCGGGTGCGCTACTGAGGGATGCGGGTTTTGTGGTGGGCAAGGATTTATGACATGTATTTTATATGTTTTATTTTGTGCTTCCCTTCGATCATCGTGCGGAAATGACATTCACCAAAAAAACGATATCACGATTCTCACAGAGGAACCATCCTGCGTTTGGTATGTGAAAATGGGAAAGGAAAATGGTTTAAATATACATGTGCTCTGGATGGCGTTGGCTAGCGTGATGTGGGAATATGTTACATTATGCTGCTTTTTTATGTTGGTCGGTTGGTCTGCATCCATCATGGTGATTATCGTGATTATTGCTATAATGATGGACATGGGCCAATGGAATGTACAGGCGAGGACTCGAACGAGTTACTTTGGAATGTTTATGATTCGGTTTTATTTTTGTCTTGTTGTTTAAAAACGATTGCTTAACTTAATAGCAAAATGATAAATCAGTTCTTTTAGAGCGTTGTTTTACCAACGCTTTGAATTTGATCAACTTATTATTCTTTCTTTGATACTCCATTATTCATACATGGACATTGATTTTTGCATCATTATATTGTGAAACAAATTTTAAAAAAACAGGTTGTTTGATAAGTGTTAGACGAGGGTAGCATCAAATGTCAAATTATATATATTTTACAGGTTGAACCACCAAACATTTAAATAAGCATTTCATAATTTAGAAATTTTAAAATCATTTGAGTGATCATTACTGCTTGCAATATAGTTTTACAATATTTTAAAATATGTACAAACTAAACTAATGAGGAAAACTAAAGATTTATCGCCTGAATAGTTTATCGTTGCGAATATTGATAAAAATCACAATCTTTCCTGATAACAATGGAGGGAATCCTGATAAAGATGGAAATTTTTATAAAAGTATCTAAGAGCTTAGTATCTAAGAGGAAGGTGTTCGTTTGACTTCTTCTTTCTTGGCCTAACGACCTCTTATTAGGTCATGCCTGCCATTTTTGGCGCACTAGACTTATTGTTACCGCATAGCTGGATAGTCAGTTTTCACTATGGGGGAACTGCTCAGATGAGACTTGAACCCCGGTCAGGCCGGTTTGACTATCCCTCAGAAAAAGCGGTTGATAGCGTTTGTGGGGTTATATATCTGTTGATAAACCTATCGTCAATCCAAAAGAGGCTCAATTGATCTCTGAAGCTACCAATAGAATTGTTTGGTTAATCTTCCTCGTCAAATCATTTTGTAATCTACACAGAAATAAAGAGTTCAGAAGTCCAGAAAGAACTGACAAAATGCGACAATTAATTTTTATGATAGCCATCGCTAAGGTCCTAGCTAATTGCTATAAAGCCACCAAAGAATGGATGTCATTCTGTAGAATACTTCTTAAATGTAGAATTCAGTTATGCATTTAATCATTGAGTTATACGAAGTAGTTTAATTTTTATTTCCGTTCGAAATAAGTCTATGTTGTTATGCTTACATTACGCAGGTGAGAATGCCGAATATGCTGTCGGAATCGTTCGATTCTCATAGGGGACTGAGGCAAAGGGATGGTCTCTCCTGCTCCTCTGACCGTGATAGAGCACGACTCGGAAGCAGAGTATTAGTTGACGGCAACGATCTTGAGGTAGTAGAGGAGTTCTGCTACCTTGGCACGATCGTAACTTCGGATAACAACTTAAGCGGCGATATCCGAAGGCGCATTGTTCAGGTGAATCGTGCCTACTACGGGCTCATCAAACTCCTGAGATCCAGAAGACTCCAACAACATACGAAATGCGCCATATATCACACATTGATACGGCCGGTCCTGGACATTGATTGATGAGTCCTGGACTATGCTGGCGGAGGATGCCAATGCACTCGCCGTTTTTGAGCGGCGGGTGCTACGGACTATCTTTGGCGGTGTGTGCGAGCTGGGCGTGTGGAGAAGGAGAATGAACCACGAGCAAGCTGAGCGGTTAGGCGATGCAGACATCCTTGCGGAGAAGGAGAATGAACCACAAGGTCGCTGTGCTGTTTAGGACCTGTTAGGATGCCGGACTCATGCCCTGCCAGGAAGGTGCTCGCCTGCGACCCGTTCGGCACGAGGCGTCGAGGAGCACAGCGAGCTCGTTGGCTGGATCAAGTGGAGTTAGACATAAGGGAGATCGGATACAGCCAGACGCGGAGAAGTGCAGCCATCATCAAATAAGAGTTATTCGAAAAATATGATAGACGTTATTAAATACTTCGAGTTTCAAACAAAACTAATACTAATTTAACCATGATCATGACACTAATGTTGGTCAACATTTAGATGTAATTCCATGAGTAATGTAACTCCATGAGTAACGACTTTAATGTCCTATTTACTAATATTATAACAAAATTATCCATTTTATTAAAATAAGAAGTAACCACTCAATCTTCAAGCGCACAAGTTTGACACACTGTTCAGGGATTTTATCAGGGATCCTGTCGGATAAAGCCAACACCATTTCACCGACCTTCATCACGCATCACCCCATATGGGTCAATAATAATCGACATAATCAATCAATAATCTATAATTCCCAGTAATCTAGACGGTTCCAGTCCAACGTGAACCGTTCTCCGAGAAACCTAACCTAACCGCTGGATACCACTAACGATGGCGCAAATGTGATAAGCGTGCTGCGAAACAAATTACTTCACGTTTATCATCGTCTACATCTTTCACCGAAAACGTTCCACTGCTCGATTGTCTTTATGCTCATGTTCTTTTCCCTTTTCTCGGCAAAACACCCGTAAGCATGTTTAGGCAAAAACTGAAACATACAGAAATAGAAAGGAATCACAAAGGCCGGAAGGTGCAGAAAATAAAAAGATTAGGATAACTTTGACGCGTTGCTACCGGCACCAGGAACGCTTGCCCGAAAGCTCCCCTCGAAAACATCGGGCTGGCCGGGTTCGGGATCAAATGGAACGAAAAGTTTGCTGCGTAAATTACACGAATGTAGTTTAATTGCGGCCATTCACACCAGACACGAACAACGGTGTTCATCCAAATTGAAGATACCTGTTGGTGTGCAGGTTGGAGTGTTTATAGTTTTTGCCGCCGGGTTTTTCGTTATCCCGGAAAGTTGTTCCGTTGCTGCCGGACCATTCGGCGGGACTGCTCGGTGGCATCATGAGAGCGCCGGGTATGTGCAAACTTTGCCAGACGAAAATGATTTATACTGCTGTAATCACCTGCGCTTTAGGCCTACACTCGCACCACCCAACAGAATCCGGAGCAAATCCTTCCCACCTGCGCAGGACTGCTGCTAACTAGGGTCTAACGGTCGGTGTCGGGTTTCGGGTTACGGCGAAACATTGCAGCACTTACTAGCTAACATCGTAGCGATACAAAACAATACACCATCGTGCCAAACTTCCGGCCGAAAAATCTTCCTGCCAGGCTACCGAAACGGGAGGAATATATCATTTGGCAAATAAATAAATTAGAAAACTTTTCCACTTAGATCTACTGTTTTGAAGCAAGCGCAAAGGATGGCGGCGAAGGTCTTCCACCGTCAGCGTTGAAACGGATGATTGCGCACCTTTACATGCGAACTGACAAGCCTTCTGGGCGGTCTCTTCCCAATCCGTGCTTTGTGGGGCGAAAATTGTGTTTATGCTTCACTAGTTTATTTCTGCTACGAATTTACTTCGATAACACTACGGCACCTACGCTACTAACTCTCGCGGGTGCTGTATGTTTTGGCCATGTTGAAGTGATCTTTCAAGGCGAGCTTTCCCTCTCGGCCGAACAACCGAGAAGCCAAAGGCGTCCACATTGGAGAAAGTTTTACCTGTTACGAAAGCTGACAGTCTTAGCCTGAAGTTTACTGTCCCGAGGATAAATGTTGTTTTTGCTTATTTTCGAAACAAAATCGAAATGAAGACGTGGGAGCACAACACATTCAATTTGTTCAAGGTCCCATCATTGGCAGAACAAGAAAGCTGAGGGTGAAGTGACATTGAATAACAGTACGTGCTGGAAAAAACATTACACGCATGAAACATAAATCTTCTGTCCGTGTAAAAATGTTCTTCTCCGTCGGTGTTCATCAAAACTGGGCAGCGAATATGTTCGACGGGGACATTTTTATAACCTTGAAAATGTTTACTGCTACTACACAGGTAACTGCGACGACAGTCCTCTTCATGTCCTTCTCCACATGCACGTTTAAGAGCTTTCGCGTAATAAATGTTCTTTCATTCGAGTAAAAATAAGCTCCACGTCCATGATCATTGGATGCTTTTAAAGCATTTTTTTTGCATACCACAAAAAGAGGAGTCACCGCGTTCTCTCATCCTCCACGTTTCAGCCTGGGTAGACGAAGTAATTGGACAGAAAAATATCGTTCGTGGAAAAAGTTTGAGCTTGTTACGGAGGGTGGGCCATCTTTCGTTCCGGGTAACAAAACGAGCGAATCCATACCCAAATATAAAAATGTACTCCTAAGCGTTCCTTCCAACTAGCGCTTCACCAGACAGTCATAATTAATGTTCTATTTTGGTTTCAATTAGGAAACAAATGTACCCAAACTTGTGTTGGTGGGGAGCAAAACAACAAGAGAGAGAGAATTCCAAAGGGAGCAATTCCGTATCCTTCGAAAAGCAAAAGGAACCCGGTCAGCAAACGACACCCTTGTCAACGGAGACACATAACAGTGGGCCGTGTTAGCGAAGTGTGTAGTCCAAGTTAGTAACTCCAAAATTGTAGGCACACAAAAAAAACCAATACGGTGGAAAAGAACGATCATAAAACGCTGTAAAAAGGGTGAGGACAGTTTTAAGGGAAAGTTTGCTAAGCGTTACAAATTGAGACACGGTATGCAACAAACGATGCAAAACGATTAGTAGCGACCAATTGAGCGTAAAAAACGGCATGTGTCATAAAATGGATGAAATATGCGAAAGGGCATCAAATCGATGGTATCTTACAAAAAATGTAGGAAAGTTTTTTTGTGATAGCAAATAATATAAAATCATGTGATGTATATAATGACTATAATATTTAAAAACTGATGGAAAAAGGAGTAAGATAAGGAATGCTGTTTCTGTGCTCGAAGAATAGCTAGATGTATTGTAAGTGATCAAAAGGTTGAAAATTGAAATCGACTAATTCTATTACGTGCATTAAAACTTTTACAAAAGTTCTGGATAATCGATTTTTATTTTTGGAAGCTTAGCTTGGAAGCTCTTAAGTTCTGTTTGAAATATTATTTAAATTCAAACCAACAAATTGTTTTTAAAATATGCTTTGATAAACACTTATAATTTATTTTGGAAAAGCAGTCTAGAACAGGGATATAAAACTCATTCTGGCACGCGGACTGAATTCAAAAATCTAGCACCTATTATCTGATCTGACGTAACGAAACATTTTTGTTGGTACTTATAGCTGCCTAGAAACAGTATATTTATAATTCAGTTTTATTTTGCTTGTACATACAAATGTCCACATAAATCTGGTAACATAGAATCAGTTTTTGTTCGTCACATAATAAAAGTAAACGAAATTGATTCTATACCCTAGACTAACAACAGCTTAATTAGGATTAGGATGTAGTTAGATAAGTTTACTGGGATATTGATATGATGAAGAGAGGATTTCTTGAGCAGTATGAAGGGTCATACGACCCATATCGAGCACGGAAAAATTCAACGACAAATATAGGGATCAAACACTGATAAAAAGGGCAGATAGAAGTTTAGGAGAAACGAAGAGCAGCATTGATCGTATTTAGTAGCATTCCTGTAAACAACCCATGTTTTGGGATGAGATTGTTTACACTCTCCTTTTCTTACTTATTTACTTCGCGGTCTTGGCCTGCTGCAACAATCCTCGATACCGCTCACGATCTTCGGCCCGTGTAAAAATGTTCTTCTCCGTCGGTGTTCATCAAAACTGGGCAGCGAATATGTTCGACGGGGACATTTTTATAACCTTGAAAATGTTTACTGCTACTACACAGGTAACTGCGACGACAGTCCTCTTCATGTCCTTCTCCACATGCACGTTTAAGAGCTTTCGCGTAATAAATGTTCTTTCATTCGAGTAAAAATAAGCTCCACGTCCATGATCATGGGATGCTTTTAAAGCATTTTTTTTTTGCATACCACAAAAAGAGGAGTCACCGCGTTCTCTCATCCTCCACGTTTCAGCCTGGGTAGACGAAGTAATTGGACAGAAAAATATCGTTCGTGGAAAAAGTTTGAGCTTGTTACGGAGGGTGGGCCATCTTTCGTTCCGGGTAACAAAACGAGCGAATCCATACCCAAATATAAAAATGTACTCCTAAGCGTTCCTTCCAACTAGCGCTTCACCAGACAGTCATAATTAATGTTCTATTTTGGTTTCAATTAGGAAACAAATGTACCCAAACTTGTGTTGGTGGGGAGCAAAACAACAAGAGAGAGAGAATTCCAAAGGGAGCAATTCCGTATCCTTCGAAAAGCAAAAGGAACCCGGTCAGCAAACGACACCCTTGTCAACGGAGACACATAACAGTGGGCCGTGTTAGCGAAGTGTGTAGTCCAAGTTAGTAACTCCAAAATTGTAGGCACACAAAAAAAACCAATACGGTGGAAAAGAACGATCATAAAACGCTGTAAAAAGGGTGAGGACAGTTTTAAGGGAAAGTTTGCTAAGCGTTACAAATTGAGACACGGTATGCAACAAACGATGCAAAACGATTAGTAGCGACCAATTGAGCGTAAAAAACGGCATGTGTCATAAAATGGATGAAATATGTGAAAGGGCATCAAATCGATGGTATCTTACAAAAAATGTAGGAAAGTTTTTTTGTGATAGCAAATAATATAAAATCATGTGATGTATATAATGACTATAATATTTAAAAACTGATGGAAAAAGGAGTAAGATAAGGAATGCTGTTTCTGTGCTCGAAGAATAGCTAGATGTATTGTAAGTGATCAAAAGGTTGAAAATTAAAATCGACTAATTCTATTAAGTGCATTAAAACTTTTACAAAGTTCTGGATAATCGGTTTTGTATTTTTGCAAGCTTAGCTTGGAAGCTTTTAAGTTCTGTTTGAAATATTATTTAAATTAAACCCAATAAATTGTTTTTAAAATATGCTTTGATAAACACTTATAATTTATTTTGGAAAAGCAGTCTAGAACAGGGATGTAAAACTCATTCTGGCACGCGGACTGAATTCAAAAATCTAGCACCTATTATCTGATCTGACGTAACGAAACATTTTTGTTGGTACTTATAGCTGCCTAGACACAGTATTTTTATAATTCAGTTTTATTTTGTTTGTACACGCAAATGTCCACATAAATCTGGTAACATAGAGTCAGTTTTTGTTCGTCACATAATAAAAGTAAATGAAAATAATCCTATACTCTAGACCAACATCAGCTTAATTAGGATTAGGCTGTAGTTAGATAAGTTTGGGGCGGCCCGGTGGTATATTCGATAGCGGCGCCGGTCTTCACACGGCAGGACCGGGGTTCGAATCCCGGCGGACCGCCTCCCCGTACGCAGGACTGACTATCCAGCTACGGGTAAAACTTAGTCACAGAAAGCTAGCAATAGCTCGCAGGCCAAGACCTCACGAGGTTGTAGTGCCAAGGAAGAAGAAGAAGAAGATAAGTTTACTAGGATATTGATATGATGAAGAGAGGATTTCTAGAGCAGTATGAAGGGTCATACGACCCATATCGAGCACGCAAAAATTCAACGACAAATATAGGGATCTTCTTCTTCTTTTGTGGCCTGCTCCTAGGGAGCACGTCTAATAGACATGGCCTGGTGTCCAATCCGTTTCCAGGAAACTCGGTCAATGGCTGCACTCCTCCATCCCCGGCTGCTTCCGATATCCCTCAGGTTAGACTCCACTTGATCCAGCTAACGAGCTCGCTGGGCTCCTCTACGCCTCGTGCCGAACGGGTCGCTGACGAGCACCTTCCTGGCAGGGCATGAGTCCGGCATCCTCATCACGTGGCCCAACCAGCGTATCCTTCCGGCATTAGCAACCGTCAGGATGTCTGCATCGTCAAACAGCTCAGCTAGCTCGTGGTTCATTCTCCTTCTCCACACGCCCTGCTCGCACACACCGCCAAAGATAGTCCGTAGCACCCGCCGTTCGAAAATGGCGAGTGCATTGGCGTCCTCCGCCAGCATAGTCCAGGACTCGTGCCCGTAGAGGACTACCGGCCGTATCAGTGTACGATATATGGCGCATTTCGTGCGTTGTTGGAGTCTTCTGGATCTCAGGAGTTTGTGGAGTCCGTAGTAGGCACGATTCCCCTGAACTATAGGGATCAAACACTGATAAAAAGGGCAGATAGAAGTTTAGGAGAAACGAAGAGCAGCATTGATCGTATTTAGTAGCATTCCTGTAAACAACCCATGTTTTGGGATGAGATTGTTTACACTCTCCTTTTCTTACTTATTTACTTCGCGGTCTTGGCCTGCTGCAACAATCCTCGATACCGCTCACGGTCTAGCGCCGTCGTCTGCCAATCGAGTATCCCGGCCGTTCTGGCGGACGCATCAACGCCATCACTCCATCTCAGTTTGGGCCTACCACGCCTCCTCTGTCCATGTGGACGGCCTAAAAGGACTTTACGGGCTGGGTCGTCCGGTTTCGGTCCCATGACATGACCAGCCCACCGGAGCCTGGCGAGCCTAATTCGCTGCACAATGGTGAGATCACCGTACAGCTCATAGAGCTCGTCATTGTAGCGGCTCCTCCATTGTCCTTCCACACATACGGGGCCAAAAATCCTTCTGAGCATCTTTCTCTCGAACGCGGCTAAGAGGGTTTCGCCAATTTTGGACAGAGTCCAAATCTCAGAGGCGTATGTGAGTACTGGGACTATAAAGGTTTTGTACAGTCCCAGCTTCGCCTGTCGCGACAGGTATTTTGAGTGGAGAAGTTTCCTCAGGCTGTAGTATGACCGGTTGGCAGCCAGCACCCTTGCGCGCAACTCAACGTCTATGTTGTTGTCGGTGCTGACTTTTGACCCCAGATAGGTGAAGTTTTGGACGATTTCGAACAATCACGTTATTCGGTGCAATTCCTATGCGTCCTTGTGCGCATGAGAAATCTTCAGCATCGTGGTCATGGCAGCGGAGATAAAATCCAAAGTATCCGAAGCAATAGGAACGCTAGTTCCACGGATGAGTGATGTGAGTGTAGGAGTTTGAGTACTTGTCAAGTGCTCCGGATAGTGGTAGTGTCGGCAGAGCCAAGTGTGGATATGGTGTGTGTGCGTTATCAATGCTAGACAATGGACGTGGTATAGTGTTAGTGTTAACGTCTAGCGTGAATGCAACAGGAGTCATGCTTCATGGTGCTCGTGGATGCACAGGTGATCGGGATCGCAGTGGTAGCGATCGGCGGCTTACGGTTGCACGCAGTGGCGGATCAAACCGTTTTGGGGCCCTGAGCGGTAAGGAAGTTAAGGCCCAATGCTTCTTCAGTTTTCGACGGGGGGTAGTATTGAGCTGATGAATTTTTTGTGTAGTAACAGCACCCTTGCGCGCAACTCAACGTCTATGTTGTTGTCGGTGCTGACTTTTGACCCCAGATAGGTGAAGTTTACACTCCAACGTCTAAAAATTGAAGAGTTTACATCGATGATGGTAGTTGAGCAAGTGTATTAATAGTCCCAAGAGTTTCCCAAAAAAATCTTGTTAAGGTATTTTTGGACTAGTTGCATGCGGTTGGTCTGTGATCAATTGGAGTGGTAACATACTGCATTTGCGAATTCAAGAGTAAAGTCTTCAGACATCTTGTGTTTTTAAGCTATACGTCAAGTCCTAAAATACGTTTGTCGTTATCACATCTATGTTCGCATGAAATATCATTTAAATGTCAAAGATAACACCAAGATCCTTAATATTCGATAGATGGGTCTCAACATTTCTCGACACATAGATTTAATGAATTAGCAGAGAATGTTATTCAATTGTGTAGCAATTCAAACCAGCACTAATTGTAATCTGTTAACGATATTAAGTGGGCTACCTGAAAGTCCGTTAGTAAATAATATATTATGTCTGAATTATGTCTGAATAATTTCTTTTACTAAATTTTGTTTACAAAAACCAACATTCTCCCTTTCCTTTCGGTTCGCATTGGAAGGTCTCACCGTACGTCTGATATGCCTGGGTTGGATCCAGAATTAAAACAGAATTAAAACGACTTAATTCACCGTCAATAATTTTCTGCTAACAAGTACTGCTATCCTTTCCCTTTCAACTTACAACCGCAAGCTACCCAAAGCTTTTAATCCTACTACTGTCAAGTGAAGTTGTGCCGCGCTTACTCACTACGATTAGTTTCACTTTCCAGTTTCCCTTTCTTTTAGTACGGAGTGTACCACTTCTAGCATAAAGTTCATTTTCCGTGCGGGTGCCATTGAAAAAGGCTACAGGATATAAACCTTTCCTGCCCGAAATTCCCTGCTTCTTCTCCCTCCAGCACTGTTTCAACCGTTTATTTGAAAAGTATTTTTTCTAAGGACACACCAGTACAAAATTCAGTCAGTGGAAGGATACTACCTATCTTGAGGCTGGCATCAAGCATTGCGGAATGGTACGACAGCAGTGCGTTAATGAGTGCACAGACAAGTGTCAAGTGTTGGATGCTGGGGATGTACAAAAAAAACTTTCTCGTGCAGTTTTCACCGTGAACGAAGCAAACACGCTCGTCAACCTCCCTCGACCGAAGTAACACCGAGTGGCACTTGAGACTTTCCGAATGGTTTGAATGTTCTGCTGCTGCTGGCGCTCCTGCTGCTGAACGTACCATTGAGGAGTATAAGCAACCGTTAGAATGGCACACCGGGCGGAGAATGAGCATCGATCGAGTGCGGCAAGGCGACATAATGCAATCAAGAGGCTAAATCTATTATTCAATATTTTATTAGCAGTAAAAATGAAAGGGATGCGCTACACATGACGCATGGAGAGTTTTTTCACGTTTACGAACCCGCTTCGGTGTCTTGTTTTCCAGAAGATACACCAACATGATCCCGGTTGCCAGACCGTTATGCTACAACACAGCAAAAGTCAGCGAAAAATGCTGAAACGAACAGCAATCTCTGACGAGCGAACCAACGCGTACCCCCATAACTCATGCCGTCGTTAAAGTGTGCTAACGTGCGCTGGCGACATGGCATAAGAATCCATTCTGTTTTCGCTCGCTAATATTCTTACATCTGGATCCGTACACTCCCATCATCACGTGATGACGAGACGACGTGCAGGAAGCATTGTTTTCCACCCAAAAAACCTTCATACCGCTTGGACACGAACTCGCTGAGAGCGTTATTAACCGAACAAGAACAAAGGCAATCTCCCAAGCACGCGCGCCCGAGAGTTACAGGGTGTGAAAAAGCTTTCGCCCTTATTATCTCTGTGTGTCTGTACATGTGAAGGCGTGTGTGACTGTGTGTGACTATTAGGATGAGGTGCTAATGACAGCAGTTGCCCACGCATGTCGCTTGCTTTCTCATCATCGATCGCGATGTACCACGCCGTACGTAGAAACGTGCAGTTTATGAGGCTAAGCTGCTTGTGATGACACCAAACTACATGACAACACTTTCTCGGCATCCTTTAAGCTTTGGCTCCCTTTGCTGGTTTGCTTGTCTACTCCAAACTACGCGACTTTTTTTGTTTTGGTCTCTCCATACGCCCTCCCAAACACCCCACACTACCCTGCTGCGCGATAAAACTGTGTCGAAATCTTCTTTGCAGTCGGCCTATTTCTCTGCCAACTTCAAGACCAACACCAGTCCCACCAGAATAAGCACATAATAGAGCGAACATCCTCCGGTTCGCTTTACGGATGCCTACCCAGGATAATCAACCCGTGTAACAAGACGCAGTGAACCGGCACGACCGAAAGGAAGCAGTTGCTGGTTCCGTAAAGGAAACATCACTCGCGTCACTCTCCCCTTCAAGAAGTCGTTAAAGCGAAGTGTTGCAACTGAGCACGATAAAAAAAAAGCACGCGGAACAAGAATTGCGAGGGAAGCACACTGGCGTATTCTGGGCGCGATGATACACCACCGCCGTCTTGGTTAAGTACCGAACGGGATGGATGTGAATATTATGAAGCGAAATCCCCGCAGTCGGTACGCGGGCACGCGTCTCTAGAGAAAAGTGCATACCTTTCCTGTGAGTGCATCCTGAGAGTAATTACTGACGCGCAGGAAGCGCACGATTCGTACGAGGTGGTAATAAACAATGTTGCTACTTCAGCGGTACAAAGTGTAAAGCTTTTTGTGGAAGGAAAATCTGGCTGGCGGTTTGGAAATATCCATAAAAAGCTATTGATGCTAAGGCATTGATAGGGGTTTCCTGTGTGAAAAATTATTAAAGTAAATCTGACTAACTTTTTTTGAACAATATTTTCCTCAAAATTAACAGTTTTTTCCCATGAAATGTATTTGATGAAACATATTTCCTAACATATTTACTAACTAAAATATTGATCTGAAAAAAGGTTGTTATTTCAAGTTTTCAACAATCAATTGAACTTCTTTAGCTTTTTCAAGTTTGCTAAACTATAATCCGAGTAATCTTTAAATACTAAATGTATAAGAACGTAGTTTTGACTGAGCATGTCCCCTGTAATTCAATGGCTGTGAATAGTTGATCTGGGCAATTGCGTTGTTGGAAAATAGAGCAAAACTATCTCAATTCTGGGCCCATCCGTTAGAGAATACATTATCGCTTAGAGCTCTGGGTCTCAGACTACATGTGCATCCATTTATGTGTTGATGCAATTACTACCTTCAAGTCTAATTGTTTCACTTTCGAAAAGACTTTCCTCAATGTACAGATATAACAGTGTTCTAAACATAATACACAATGATGAGATATTTTACAACTTATAGATTATGTATGTATAGAGACTGTTAGAGTGAGTGAGTGAATTTTGAAATTAAGTCAACAAGATTCTCGAGATTTTCATCTCAATTATACATTACTTATAAAACATTTACATGGCCATTTAATGGTTGTGCAGATTAAGAAAAAGATTATTCACTGAACCTCCATTCATGTTTCAATTATCCTCGTTTCTTGCACATAAAATGTTTGCAGTGTTCTTAACAACCCATAAGTGATAATAATAATGCTGTAATGCTGTACAAAAATGTTCCTAAATGCCGTCCACATTCCTTAAATAAAAGCCAAAACAAAACCAAAATAAATGCTTTCCCTGCTAAACAAACAGCGTGCCCTATCCTGAATCCTCACAGGCCTTAGCATAGGTGCTTGCACCCGGTCTGTTGGCTTTGCACATAAAAGTGAAACGTAAATCTTGTCGCGTACCATAAATTTACCGGCGCAAATGTTTCGCTCACGGTGAAGCCGTATTTTCGCAGCTAATCTGGCCAGGAATGCTGCAAACGCTGTCTCCCGAAATGCGCTCTGTTCTAGCGTTGCTTTATCTGTTTGCCTTTTTTTGTTGTTGTTTGTTTAACTATGTCAGAGGTCACAATAAAAACGGAGACACCGTGTGTACCGCTTGAGGCGGGCAAAAGAAGAGATGAGGCTATATTTTTCTAGCATGAAATTGGTGGCCCCCCAATCTTGTTCGGGAGGAGGTACTGATGCTTTCCCAGTGGTAATAATTCTAGCAATCCCTCAGTCGTCAAATGAAGCCATCTTAAGGCACCTCGTACCATTTGTGTGCTAGCCTAGCTGAGGCAGTGCGAAAAATCCGAATTAAATCTTCACGAGCGCAGCAAAGCAGAAAGAAAAACAAACGGGGACAAAAGTCGCAAGTACAACAAAAAAAAATACAAGCACATCTCGGCAAAAAAGTTCTTGAAAACAAGTAAACCACCGGGCTGCTCCACCTGTTCGCTAGAGCGCTTGACATAACGTGGTCGCTGGCGTACGAGGGCATCGCCATCATCAAACCGATGGCACAGTTTCTACAGTTTTGTGCCGGAGTGCTGAAAAAAAAATGCCACACAAGACAACAGAAACCTAAAGCCAGCTCGTAAAGCACGATAAGATTTAAGACATCGCTGGAACCTGGCAGGCTTCTTTATCTAGACACACCCCATTCGAACTCAGAATCCCGTCTGTGTTGGCTGCACCGTGATACAGCTGCTTGCAGTTCGTTTCCGGCCGGGGGTTTCGTTGCATTATAACCCTCCCGTCACGCTCGCCCATCCTGTCGCAGAGCATGTTCGGAGGAGAAAGATAAATTTACTTCCAACAGCAAACAAACAGCTAATGAGACGGGACAGGTGAAGATCCCGAAGTTGGCCAAAGTTTTGATGCACTTTAGCAACGCTTCTTTCAGCGCGGCGTTATTTTTTTCTCCCCAAAACCCTGCACGGATGTAAAAGAAAGCTGCTTGTGGTGTAACTATTCTCCGGTTTGCTTTGCGAAGAGCTTTCAACCGATCAGGGAAACTTTGCAATATGACAGATGTGTCTGCTCGCACAAAACATGTACCCGCGTTACCATGGTAACGGTTTTTTGCCAGGGAGCTTTCCACTCGAGTTGTTCGCATTGAGCCGATGCTATCTGACAAATTTCCTTGTCGGTATGTGAGAGGATTCGCCAAGCAGTAGGAACGGGGAGCACGAGAAGCTGATGTAAATCAGAAATCATTGCTTCCAAGGTCTCGCTGTACCGAGTGACGCGGGATGCTTCTGCTTGCAATCAGGCCTTTTTTTCTCCCCAGGCCAAGCACCACCAGCCAGCCGACGTACCTCGCCGATTGGTACAAAGAAAAAGGTCCTTGGGTCATAAATATACGAGCTGCTACCCATATTACATCACGATGCCAGAAGAGAAGTGAATTTGATGTGAAACATGACCCTCGTGAGGCGACGTGTGAGTGTACGATATGATATAGTGCAAGCCGAAAACCGTCCAAAGTTTGCATCCATCGGAGCACGCAGTGTCTCGGTCGTCGTGCGTCTTTCTCGAAGTTTTCCGGAGCAGTTGACTTTTTCGTTACAAAACAGAAAAAGCCGCTCAAAAGTCTTTGCAAAGGGAAGGGTTTAAAAGGGTAGCATCGCTTCTTTGACATCGTCTTTTTTTTTGTTGGGCGAGCGGGCCATGGCGTCGTCGTCGGAAGTTACATTCCAGTCGGTTGGGTTTTTGGTTTCCTTGCCACCGTTTAGTGTGCTCTTTTTTTTTGTTTTGTTTGGGAGCTTAGGTTATGGTTTGTTTTCGTCCCAGTTGTTGTAAGCCGTAGCCGATGTTTATTATAGCCCGAGCATACCGCCCAAGCTTTATGACTTTTCTTTCGCGGTTCGACTGCAGTCGACTGCTACCGCACGGATAATGAACGTGGTGTGTGTGTGTTGTAACGCAGTGAGATGCACGTGGCAGAAAGAAACGAAATCGAAAGGCTGTGAAGAAGCGGCCAAAGATAAAGCCCAACTCCGTCAGCGAACCGACCGCAGCGCAGCTCGCTATTCTTCCGCTGCGTTCCTAGCAAAAGCTCACTTTTCACGATTTATCATCACTTAACGGTTCGGTGCGGAAAATTGCTCAGACAGCAACCGAAACCCGGGTTGCCGGTTTATATACCTCTCGTTAAAGCTTACATTGATAAGCCGGGCTTTGCAGGCTTCGTTGCTCGGTTCGATTCAACGGTGTGCAGCATCCTAGGAAATGGAAAGTTTCGTCCGTTCCGGGGTTGTTTTTCTTGTTTTCTTTTTTTTGGGGGGGAAAACGAAATGTGTGCAGACAAGGTAACGTTGATAGACTTGTCCTTATGAGCATAAAGATGTGACGTTTCTTTGGAACGAGCATGTTGGAAGGAAACAAACAGAAAATCATAATTTCACCATCAACTTCCTTCATCTCCGTCAACCCAGGGACATGGACAGGTAGTGAAAAAGTTTTTGCCTTCAAACTTTCGCAAAAGCTTTCGAGAGTTTCGGTGCCCCCGGGAAGACTTCATCAAAAACGGATCACAAAGCGCGCGACCGGGAAACGGGAAGAAAAAAAAACGTGCCACGACACAGACCGGAAAACCCGCGAGCCAAAATCTTGCCGGTAATGAAATGAAAAACGTTCATTAAGGAGCATTTTTCCCGTGGCTTGTCGGCCTGCCGGGCCGGGACACAAGCGTCCTTCAAACCGCTCGTAAGCCGGACATTCATTGAGGGACTTTCACGATTTGAAAGCTTGTAGAAAAGTCTCCCAAAAAGTGTGTCTACCGTACCGTAATGAAGATCATTAGGAGAGGTTATGCTTCATTTGGGTTTGGGGTGAGAAAAAAAAACATTTTTTTAAAAGTGCAATTTGAATAATGTTGCAGAGGGAACAACGTGGGAAAAGCTAACTAGATTTGACCCTCGAAAAAATTGGACATTGAATTGCACAATTGGGAGTAAAATTAGGTTGAGATTAAATTTTTACCCAACAACATTCTAACGTTGTGTTATCTGCTATCCCATGAGCGGGAAATGTAAGCTTTTCCGTTCGCGCAAGCTTTCCTGGTGCTTTCCACCCCTTAATTGGTTGTAATTCAATAATCTATCGTTTTCCATTTACTAATGCAATCTAATTTCCGTGGAATAATCGCTTCATAATTGAAACGCGATTCCGCACACGAACGCGCCACGTGATCTACGCTTTAAAGTGGACCGAACCTAACCTCACCTCACCGAAATTGTCAATCACGCGTCCCACGCGCCCCGCCGTCGCCATCAAGCTACCCGGTTAATTAATTAAGCGCGATGAGATCATTTCGTGGAAAAACGGGATCCACGACGCGGCTGGAGGACACTTAAAGTGGTGCACCATCTTGAGGAACGATGCGAATTCATGGATTCATCTGTCACCAGGCGTTCTTGAGACCGAAGGAAGTAAACGGTTGCGAACGGGCCTTCCCGGGCCGGCTTTGTTGGGCTTGAACTCGTTGTTCGGTAGACTGCAAACAATAAAAAAGCCTTCACCGATACCGTCTGCTTCGAGCGGGCTAATGATTAATTATGTTTCATTAAATTCCTTTCGGTTGTGCCTTTACGGGACGCAGCTCAACTGATAACTCGGTCGGAACGGTAAAGCAGCTGGAGAACGTCGGCAGATAAGGAGAATCCAGGAAGCTTTCACCATAATCAGCTAGGTAAGAAATTTAATAGAAGATGCTTAATAGTTCCGGAGAAGCTTGATGAAAGGGAAAATCTTTCAGCGTTGAGTTGTTCGACCGCTGTTTTGCACTTCAGCGTCCGTTCATTGCCCTGTCAGATTGTGTTAGAAGTGAGACAAAAAGCTTGGTTATTCTTCCAAACTTTGACGGATTTGTCTTGCTGGTTAGTCTGCATACTAAATGACACAAAATGGCCGATCCGTTTTTAATGGGCCGAACTATACACAAAAACCAAACAAGCCACTCACCATTTTTGCTGTTCAGTGACAGTTAATTAAATTCGTGCTCGGTTCCAGTTTCGCAACGCTCTTCGCCTTCGGATGGAACGGCTTCACGGTACACCAAGCGGCAAACTTTTAGCTTTCCTGCATTTCCTGTTGGTCCGTTTAGCACGAACACTTGCCAACAGCTCGAGCGCTAATAATTATTTCCCACCGGTAAACTTTTCCCCAAACTTTTGCCGCGAAAAATCCCGAGTCAATGTGTTCCGCGTAGATCATTTGCAAGGAAATGAAAGGAAGCTTTTAAAAAGTTACCCACTCGCTCGCTGGTTGATAATCTATTAGTAGTAAAGCTTTACCGAACCATTCACCGTGACCCATTAGGGACGTGCAAAGATACGCACGCCTTCTCCCGGAACCGGATGGGTTTGCATTCCCGATTGCTTTTTTTTCTTTCCACTAAACGTCTGCTCATAATGTTGCTTAAAAGAAGGGAAAACAGGAGGAAAAGCGTAGCTCTACTTACCTTTTTGCAGGGCTCGGAAAGAAGGGCGTACGTCCGGTGATCGCTGCCAAGAATCCTGCACAGTAATGAAGTCCTTCCGGGTTGGCAATTAGGAGCGTAACTGTACGTTGTGAGTGCAACCGGCCCAAAACGGATGAAAGGCCCGCTTGTGGATGATGCGTCCTTTTTTTTTATCACTGACCGACGAAGAAGAGGAAGCAAACAGAAATCTGTTTTGGGACAGAAGAAAGCCTTTCCGCTTTCCCGGCGATCGTTTTCCGTAAGCTTTTCTTTTCGATTTGCTTTATCAAATCACTTTCCGCTCGATTTAATCGAATAACATCTTCTTTTCCATCGGCTTGCACACATCACAAAACCAGCTTGCACACAAGCGCGAATGCCCGTAATGCCCACCGTCAATACCGGCCAAGGATTTCCGTCGAAATTTTCCGCAGTGGAAGGTTAGCAGTGCCTGTAATCTTAATGTTTTCTTTTCTTCACCTTTACTTCATTGAATGATTTAAGCTTCCGCTTGGGGATCACTGGCACCACACCTTAACGAACACTAGCATTTTTTCCGCACACAAGCACACACACACACACCGGAAAAAAGAGAAAACCACCCAATATACACTCGTAAAAGCAGATGGACAGCAGCGGTGATGTGCCGAAGAAAGTAAAAAAAATCACACAAACACACGCACACGCACAAACTCAAACAAATCACCAACCAACTGGACGACCGTAACGAGGATAACAAAAACCGAAGATTGACTCTACCGGTACAACCTGGCCGCGACCTTTCTCACACAATACATAAAATCTGGAGCTAATCCCAATCCCAATAACTTCACGGTTGATTTGTACACACTTTTGGGATGCCGGAAGCAGGCAGGCTAGACGGGCAGGGTGCGAAAATTGGCCGAATTTGTGTAGGCATCCTTGGCTAAGCACACAGCCGATGACGGGATTTCGTGGAACGTTCCCCAATCAAGCCCCCAAATGGTGTTTGATTGTGTCAAGCGAATGGGAAACTTATCAAAGTGTTTGGGCATCTTAATTGTCGTTCGGGGAAGACTATTCTTGTGCATTTTTCTGTGGACTCTGTGTCACTCTAATGTTGAGGTTGATTTGATGTGTGATTTTTATACTTTAAAAGTTTTCTTAAAAAAATAAAAATACAATTATCAAACTTCATTTTGGAGCGTTTGTTTTGTATTATTTTAAGGGTACGATTTTATTGTTCCCCCACTTTAAAGCTACTCAATCCGTGCGATGAATAATTTAATCTTTCTCCTTTTAGACTAAATCCAATCCGGCCCAAACATCAGACTACTTGCAGGAGCGCTTTTTAGAAAACCCCGGAAAGCTCACAGCACAATCAAACATTAAACCACACCCAGAAACCAGGGTGTACCAGCAATACACAAATATAAATCCGCGTCAGCCACAATTGAATTCGCACGCAAAACGCAGATGGTGATCCTTGGCAAAACTTCGTCAGTCCAAAAAAAAAACAAACAGGCCACAAGTATCGACCTCACTGCTTTCGCTGCCATAACGATGCGGTGCGTTCTTAAATTTTTAAATTCTTCAAACACCACCAACCGAATGCGTACGCAACCGAAACCCGGAGAAGGTCCTTCTTGCTCCACCGGAAATGAGTCCTTAGCCGCAGGGAAAGGGGTATGACGGTGGGGCGGGAAGCAAGAGATAAAGCTGAGAGGAAGGGAAAGGGAACGAAGCTTAGGAAGGGGTGATTTTGCTACCTTGCTTTACTATCGCCATAATTTTTGGGTTATTTTTCCATTCACCTTTACCACACACCACAGCATATTAGCGATCGTTCTTCACATGGCGTTGTGCTTTAAGCTTTAAGTTCGATTACTTTAATATGTTTGCGATGGAATGCAACGTAGTATACGTTAGGCGTTATTCGTCTTAGCAGGATTTAGATCGCTGTTTGGGAATGGCACTTGAAGTGAATGTCGAAATTAGAAATAGTTTCCCCGGCAGCAGACAGTTCACTAATGCAATATCGGGCTTAAGTTATTTTGTTAATTAAATTAAGCTCAAGTAGAAAGCACTCCTCCGCTTGTTGAGCATTCGTTTTCGAAGGCAAAGAGCTCGTTTGGAATAGTATGTATTCACAATGAGCCCTCCTAACACTTTAAAGCTTCCCCGTAACGTGAACATGCAACACCACTCTTATGCTCATTGCACTTACACACCATCGTAATCAGCAGCAGATATCATTGCTTGCCATGATTTTAATGTGCTCCACCGTAAAGGAACATTCTTTTAATCCGTTTGCAGTCGTATCTCGACATCATCACCACATTACATCACATGTTGTACGCATTCTTGGAGAACCCATGCACTTCGACCACACCACTCTCCATTGTGCGTTGGAGCAGGTCGTGCAAGAATGTCGCCGACGATCCGTTCACCGTGTGTGATTCACTAGCCCGAATTCACCAACGCGTCCCAAGGATCGCGTCCGTTTCCACACTCCCGGACCT
>KZ061648.1:276438-326214 GCA_002091835.1 Anopheles maculatus
GGTTATTTTTCCATTCACCTTTACCACACACCTCAGCATATTAGCGATCGTTCTTCACATGGCGTTGTGCTTTAAGCTTTAAGTTCGATTACTTTAATATGTTTGCGATGGAATGCAACGTAGTATACGTTAGGCGTTATTCGTCTTAGCAGGATTTAGATCGCTGTTTGGGAATGGCACTTGAAGTGAATGTCGAAATTAGAAATAGTTTCCCCGGCAGCAGACAGTTCACTAATGCAATATCGGGCTTAAGTTATTTTGTTAATTAAATTAAGCTCAAGTAGAAAGCACTCCTCCGTTTTCGAAGGCAAAGAGCTCGTTTGGAATAGTATATATTCACAATGAGACCTCCTAACACTTTAAAGCTTCCCCGTAACGTGAACATGCAACACCACTCTTATGCTCATTGCACTTACACACCATCGTATTCAGCAGCAGATATCATTGCTTGCCATGATTTTAATGTGCTCCACCGTAAAGGAACATTCTTTTAATCCGTTTGCAGTCGTATCTCGACATCATCACCACATTACATCACATGTTGTACGCATTCTTGGAGAACCCATGCACTTCGACCACACCACTCTCCATTGTGCGTTGGAGCAGGTCGTGCAAGAATGTCGCCGACGATCCGTTCACCGAGTGTGAGTCACTAGCCCGAATTCACCAACGCGTCCCAAGGATCGCGTCCGTTTCGACCGAACCTACGACAAGCACTGTCGGCCGGATGCTGGCCGATGTCGCACCTTTGCGCTAAACCATGAACCAAACGCCCGAACCGAAGATAACCACACCACGGGACACCTCTCGTGAAACGGGTGTCGAGTTCGCTATCCTGCTGTGCGTGCTTTAAGTGAGGGGAGGCAACATTGCACCCATCAGCATGCTTACGGCAATTTAAAGCAAAATAGCTCAACAGAAAACGTAGCCATGGGTTCGTTTGCGAATGAACGCCGATTTCTCGGATGAACAAAGCACCAGATCGGGACCCGGCTACGGCCGACCCTGGCTCTGGTTCATGAAGTTTTGGCGCACGCGTCAAAAATCTTGTAGCCTCCCCAGGCTGCCGATTGGAGCCACCGTTCGGTATGCAGCGAATGGAAGAATCAAAACAAACAGGCAATCAAAATATGCCGGCAGACCGGAAGAAAAACATCGCGCCCCGTTGGGAGAGTACGCGATGGGATTTCGAGAGTTCAGCCGTGCTTCACCATCCGCCCAAGGGGTTGGGACTGGCCCGTTTACCCAAGCTTGGATATACGGGGGAGCAGGTTACCACTCTGCACGACAGGGACGTGTAGGAATATTAGTTGCGTAGGAGAGCCTATGTGTCCCTTTACAGAGCCTCGGGTCCTACCCCGTGAGCAGAGCCTTAATCTAACTAGATTATATTAAAGCTTACATTCTAGTTATTACTAATACTTAAACTTACTTTGCATCGACTTGTTACTTATTACCTATTGTACTTATAACCATTATGCTTATAACCAGTGAAGCTGCTTTAAATCTCTTGGTACAAATTTTACTGACGTTTATGACTGTCTCAAGCTTTTCGGACTATTTTATAATAACTGACGTTTATGACTGTCTCAAGCTTTTCGGACTATTTTATAATAAAACTTTAACAAAAATTTAAACACATTAAAAAACAATAAAAACGAATCAAAAAATAAGATAGCTTGTGTTATGTTTTGAAATAAATCGATTAACAGTCATATGCAGCTCACGAACACGTAGCTCAACAGAAAGTTTTTATTAGTTTTTTTCCGTCAAATGACAAAATGTTGTTCAACATTTCCCTCACTCAAAGACATCAACACATTCAAAAGAAATTGATTAATCTTTGCTGCTCTTTGCAAACATTTCATGCTAACATTTTTCTCACAAGCGTGCAAAAACACACGCCACCGACCGTTTGCTGACGCCACCGTACAGACACCCGCATCAATGTTATCAGATTCTTTTGTTTTGTTCTTGGCACCATACGCCACCATCCTGCGAATGTTAATTACAGCTACTTATGCACAATCTCGCACCCTTCAAGCAATCTCGACTTTGGTGCGACATGTCAAGTGCACACGTTCTTCTTATCGACCGTGAAGAAATCTTGGTCGCATGGCTTACCCAAACTTCGGCTCCGTCTGGGTGTACTTATGTTTATGCAGCAGCATTCAGGAAGAGAAGCGTTGGCCAGCGTAAACCCAACCACAACAACAACAAAAAACTTCTCTTCAGCATAACATATGCACCGAACCGCTGCGCCTGCTAGACGCCGGTCGCGTGAGAGGAATATTCAAATATCGGCAGCTGTTTATGTACGACATTTCACATTCGAAACACATTATGCAGATTGAAGATGCTTTATTTTGTCAGTTTAAAATTACAAAAAGTAATTGTCTGATATTGTTGCAGTGTGCCAGTGTGTGGTGAAAGCGGGATGACCAATAAATTCCTCCCGTACGGAAGCGCATGCCACCCATTCCTCGGTTCTTTGAAGCTTAAAAACTTATAATGAGATGACCGCAATGACCTAAAACATGCCACCATGTCCGGCAATGCTGCGGGATTGGAAGTTTTGCCGGTTCGTGCCGGGAAGCTTGCTGCTTTTGATGGGAATTTATTCACACCTCAAGCAAACCGCACACGTTTAGTCTTGTTTTACCTTGAATGAAACAAAAAAAAAATAAACCAAAATCTGTAAAATCTCCATATTGTGAACATATTATGTCCATAATTGGTACATCTACCCTATAAAACAATATATTTCGTGCCTACCTAAAATAATATATTTTCGGTATGTCTAGTAGAATATCTTTAGAAACAGATTATTATAATAATATTAATTTATGTTTTATTACTTTTATTAAAACATTAAAATTATCAAAAAACAAGATTATGTCTCTCGTCGATTCAAAGGAAGTCTTCTTGAACTTTTAGCCTCAGGATTCATAACTATAACAATCACAATAACTGTTCGATCTTAATCTAACTAGATTATATTAAAGCTTACATTCTAGTTATTACTAATACTTAAACTTACTTTGCATCGACTTGTTACTTATTTCCTATTGTACTTATAACCTATTATGGTTATAACCAGTGACCCTGCTTTAAATCTCTCGGTACAAATTTTACAAACGTTTATGACTGTCTCAAGCTTTTCGGACTATTTTATAATAAAACATTTTATGAAAAAATAAGATAGTTTGTGTTATGTTTTGAAATAAAACGATTAACAGTCATATGCAATTTATTACTTAGCTTAATTAGCACGAAGCTCAACGAAAGTTTTTCTTAGGTTTTTCCGTCAAATGACAAAATGTTGTTCAACATTTCCCTCACTCAAAGACATCAACACATTCAAAAGAAATTGATTAATCTTTGCTGCTCTTTGCAAACATTTCATGCTAACATTTTTCTCACAAGCGTGCAAAAACACACGCCACCGACCGTTTGCTGACGCCACCGTACAGACACCCGCATCAATGTTATCAGATTCTTTTGTTTTGTTCTTGGCACCATACGCCACCATCCTGCGAATGTTAATTACAGCTACTTATGCACAATCTCGCACCCTTCAAGCAATCTCGACTTTGGTGCGACATGTCAAGTGCACACGTTCTTCTTATCGACCGTGAAGAAATCTTGGTCGCATGGCTTACCCAAACTTCGGCTCCGTCTGGGTGTACTTATGTTTATGCAGCAGCATTCAGGAAGAGAAGCGTTGGCCAGCGTAAACCCAACCACAACAACAACAAAAAACTTCTCTTCAGCATAACATATGCACCGAACCGCTGCGCCTGCTAGACGCCGGTCGCGTGAGAGGAATATTCAAATATCGGCAGCTGTTTATGTACGACATTTCACATTCGAAACACATTATGCAGATTGAAGATGCTTTATTTTGTCAGTTTAAAATTACAAAAAGTAATTGTCTGATATTGTTGCAGTGTGCCAGTGTGTGGTGAAAGCGGGATGACCAATAAATTCCTCCCGTACGGAAGCGCATGCCACCCATTCCTCGGTTCTTTGAAGCTTAAAAACTTATAATGAGATGACCGCAATGACCTAAAACATGCCACCATGTCCGGCAATGCTGCGGGATTGGAAGTTTTGCCGGTTCGTGCCGGGAAGCTTGCTGCTTTTGATGGGAATTTATTCACACCTCAAGCAAACCGCACACGTTTAGTCTTGTTTTACCTTGAATGAAACAAAAAAAAAATAAACCCGACCAAACATCCGATGGTTAAAGATGGAACTTCAACCACTGCATGTGTGGCATGATGTGAAGAAACATCCCACAAAAAGCCTCACTCCGACTTACCGAAACAAATAGACGAAGCATAACCCACCAGAAGAGAAGTTTCGGTCTCTCTTTTTGTTTCCTCCCAGTGCGCCATGGACACGCTTCGGTGGATGCAGTGGAGTGAATATGCTCCAAAAATTGCCCTCAAAATAGAAGGGTAAAGCACCCACAGCAGGTACAGCTGAGGCCAGGGAACTTCCTTCCCTGGTACGTTTCGTGCTACCAGGGATAAAAAAAAGTTGTTCCGGTTCAATCTGAACAAGCAGCGAACGGAAAACGGCAAAAAGCTTCCATCGCCAAGACCAATCCGTATCACCTGGATTGTCTATTTCGTATTTCTTCACCCGGAACGAACATTTTTAGCCACATCGTCCAACCATGCAGACGCATTAAGCAGTTTTGCTGAAGAATAATACTAAAAGCCTCACATGGTCCTCGTTGTAAGCCAATGTACAGCTACAGATGTTTGTCTGGTTGTTTTTTGCAGGTCTTGCAGTTGAACTGGTCAAAAGTTTCTCAATGTCACTTCTCGGACGTACCATTTGGTTTGAAGGGCCGGTTTTTTTTTGGTTTTATCCACGAAGCTACACAACACAAATAAAGTCCTGCAAAATAATCTCCGGTTCGATAAGCTCAACTTTCCGGTACAGAATCATAATATGCTTAGGTTTAATATCAACATTAAAGAAAAACGTATGCTGTATATGAATTTCGAGACTAAAACAGAACAGAACGCCCCCTTACACGAAACTGTCCAGACGGCGTAACATCTGCCCCGATGTTCGGTCACTCCAAGGTGGGGTAATTAATTATTTAAATTCATTTCTTCACATCTGATTGCCGGCTGCTACACTGTGGGGGATCAGTACGTAGAAAATACATCTACCGGACGATCTACCCTTCGAGCAGGTTCGGACTGTTTCACCTGACAGGTGACTAGAAGATTATATCGTAACGATTACGCTACGGCTTTGCTATTTCATGAGGTTCCACGTTTGTCTGAAGGTTAGCCATGTGATTGGAAAGAGTTATTTGCCACAGTGAACGAATGGGACAGATTGGAAATGTTTTAATACGGTGTACTGAGAATTTGTTGGGCTTTATTATCTTTGGAGAATTGTTCAATCATCTCTGGGGGTTTTGTTATCTGTTACAAACGACTTTTATTATGACTGAGATGTACATCGAACTAATTATATTTAATTTGAGTGCATGAATGATACCTTCCTTGGATTTATTCTTGTTTTCAAATTTAATGAATTTCAAATATCTGATAATGTAGCTATGTTTCTTTTGTCAGAGCTGGTATGTTATATGTATTATGATTTACTAGATCATAACAGCATATTGGTGCTTAGCAGTTGTAGAAAGACTCCAATTCCGATCATGTATAAAGGCGATTCGAGATTGCAGTGAAATTTCAGAAAATTAAGGTTGGCCAATGTATTGTACCAACACATCTTTCGTAGCCATTTCCACGAAAAACTACTACCCGCTCGACAAAACCTGCAAACATCTTGTACTACACACTATTGTCCAGTGTTCTGAGAAATAATCACTTAAGTTTCCGGAAAGGAATATTGTCATGTGACCAACCCTAAAGAAAGTTCCACTGGACCGTTCTGCATGATAGAATGGAACTTTCATTCATTCCGAAATGAGTTTTCATTCATTCCGAAATGAGGATATAGAACGATCAAATCAATTACCTACGCCAAAGGTTAATATCAGCTCATACAAAAGAGAATGGAATATTGTGGACAGTGACGGATCTAACGGTGGGCGCATAGGACTCCTTTAGCAACCTCGTACAAGGAGCGTCTAATTGGAGAAGTCGCTAGAATATTTAAGGTTCTAGTAAGGGGAGAATTAAGGGTGAGACATCAAGTCAAGTAACCGCCTAGCACGGAACGATCTCACCGGGACGTATAGATTTATCGTGGATAGTAGAGCCATTGAGTCAATCCGATTGTCAAGAAGCTATGCGTCGATGGATTTTCTGTTAGTTGCAGGCATGATAACACAGCGTTGCTGGTCCAAGGAGATCTCGAACGCTAGGATCTGACTTAACCAAATATGTCCAATTTAGATCAAATCGCTTTAAAATTTAATGCTTTATTATGGGATCAACAGCTTAACAATCAAAAAATGTTATTGTCAGATTAAAATAGACGAACCAAGGACGTTGTCAAGAATTGCATGTATCACGATTGATAATAGTTACCACAACACCGGACTTCACATAGCGGAACTGGGTATCTTCCTGTACGTAGGTCTGACTGTTCAGCAAAAATTAAGTCAAAGTCAAGGACCACTCAAACCAAAGAAGAAGAAAAGTTTTGACTTCAATGGAAATCTGCTTCTTGGTTTAACGACTTGCTAGGTCATGCCGGTTATCTAATGATTTTATAGCCTTTTTCAATAGCACTTAGCTGGACAAACAGTCATCATAACTGGGAAACGGTCCGAATGGTATTCGAACGTGTGAGCCGTGTGAGGACTGCTATCGGCTACGAAATCTCCAATATTTGAGATTGTTCGATTTAAATCGCCTGCATGTATGCAATGATATTTAGTTAATTTTTAAGGAAAATCGATTGCAGGCAGCTTTAAGGAGTTTTTTTTTCCACAAATTTACAAACAATGTTAAATTATTCGAATTAATATTGTGTAGAATGTTAATTTCCACAAGAACTTTCGCGTGAACATTGACCTTCCTGCATCGAAACGCACCGAAGCCATCTTCGTGTAGTACCTTCTTCAAACAGGCATTACCATGTACTCATCCCCAACGTTATTGCCCATCCATTGGCCAAGTGTCGCAGACGCACGAGATACGAGCAAAGGTGTCCCAGTAACACCATCACAACAGTACATTTGCGGATGCTAATGTTTTATTGGTGCTTTTAATGGTTGCTTTCGGATTTTTAATGGGCCGCTCGGTTCGCTGTTTGCATGTCGGATTCGCGGTGAACCGCGAACATTTGCACATCGACAAACTGGTAAGTGAAAAGCCGCTGCGACACCACAGCACAGCACTCACACAACACTCGTACACATACGCGTGCCCATAAATGCATATGTAAACGCTAATCGTAATGAGCGTCCCAGCCGCCATCATGCACGGGGCTGCATGGTAATGCTTCATTGCCGTTTGATTCATGTTGCTGGTTTAATGGTGTGTGCATTTGTATCTTTTATTATAGCATTGTCCCGCCGTCCCGTTTTCTACCAGATGATCTTAATTAGCGTGTCTTGCACGGTTCTGGGCGTCATGCTTCTAATTCCAATTAGGCTGCACTCGGCGCTGTGACTGTGCGGGATGAGATGGTGAGCTTTTATTGAGCTTTTTTTCGCGTTGGCCTGCAGGTGCAACAAAACTTACAAACTATTTCTCATCGACACTTCGCTGTGGGTGTTGGATTTAAATTGGATCACATTAGGGTCTTTGGAACTGCTATTTAACAGCAACATTATTCAACCTTATTCGAGCTATATTTAGCTCGGGCAAGTTTTCCATTTTTTTATTCGATTCATTGATAAATGGAAGTGCTGTATACCTTTGCAAACGCCAAGTAATTAAAATTTCTTTTTTTTAGGAATTATGTACTTCCTACGGCCAATATTTCACGACGTCACACAGGGCTGGTGTAAGGTTTAATTATTTCTACCATTCGCACTAGTCGAGTGTCCTTCATTTTCCGAGTTTTCCCTTCCCATCGGTATTGCATTTGCAAGACGATACCGATATTTAACTTTTGCATCGCTTTCTCCTCCTTCACCCTCACTCCCCCGCCGTAGTGTAACCCCCCCACTGCTTGCTTTCACTCTTGGGGCGATAAAATTTAAAAACTTAATTATAAACTGTTCACCGTGCACCGGCCGGCATCCTTTGTGCATCATATAAAATTGATTGCACGGAATTATAAATAGCTACCGATCAATGTACTGAGTTATGGGACCATGTTTCTTGCACCGTTTTTCCCTCTCGTTTTTTTTTTGTTTGCGATGGCGAATGATCTCCATTCATTTTTTGGCTTTCGGCTGGCTGGTGCTGGTTTCATAGCGGCGGTTTCATCATTCTTGAAGCTTTTTTGTTCGTAACAAGGAGGAACAATGTCGGCCCGGTACATGTGGCGGACATTTATGGCATATAAATTTACGCGAAAGGGTCACAACATTGTGGGAGTGAAATGGAAAAAAAAACTGAAGCCTAAAAGAAATATTGCGAAAACATTAACCATCAATCATTGGGGAAGTATTGTGTGTGTGTGTGGAAGGTGTTTTGAAAGCCTTTCAATGGCGCATCAATTTCGGTGTTTTCATGTTTATTAATCACACGCTTGGTGCGTTTAACTGAAAGCATGTTAACTCACTTGCTAAATAGCAATCAATTGTATTTATTACGCAGGTTAATCGTATTTTTATATGCGCACTTTGTTTGAAGCAGCACATCACAATTATTTGCATTTTATACAATAAAACACAAAATCTGCAGACATAAATAAAAAGGGAAAAGTATCGACATTCGAACATGTTTTAAATTTGTGTTAAAAAAAAAAGACTCTCACCCACCCACCGTCGGACAAATAACTCTTTGTCGCTCGGCAAAAGCTCTCAATTACAGCTTAATCCCGAGAACTGATCGGAATGAAAGCCTTCCTCAAATTGTTCCGAAAACGTTTCTGCTACAATAATGCCAATTAATGCTATCCAATCAACCGGAGCCTAATTGGTATGCTGTAAAATTGTCGAACGTCCCCAATCCGTCCCGATCCTTGATTGGAACCGAATGAAAGGGAGAACACGATTGATACGGGTCGGAGGACAGCAATCGGACATTCGGACGGATGGTTTCCCGTACACCGTGCGAACAGTTGATGAGATGAAATGCAGGAAGCACAGCTGGCCGGTGGGTCGGACACCGTATGGAATTAATATGTGAAAATACGTGCAATTACATGTCAAGCTTGGCTGTTAATCTCGAGTACAGCGCTCACGGAAACAAAACAGTGGAAAATGCGAGTACAAAGAACAAGTTTGTTATTAACAAGCAGTTTTTGTTGAACAGCGTTTGCTCATAATTATTGAACACTAGCAATATTAAACGATCATTAGATTATCGTTCGCTTTAGAATGAGCAACGATTTTCACACATCAGCTCTACTGCTTTAGTTTTCTCTGCCAGCTCTAAATGATACACTGCGAGGGCACGTGCACTGTCTATCGTTAGCTCTCTCCAGACACAGCTACAAACCGGATGCCACCAAGTCGCGGTGTGTGGGTACGTTATTGAACTGGCGACAATTATGTATTAATGCGTTTCCAATAAGCCTCCAAACCCTACCGGAACTTGTGGTGCACCTTTCCGATGCTCCCTACTGTCTACTATGGCCACCCGAGTTCGGTCAGGTAGCCACAACGAAAGCCACTCCGAAAATAGGAAGGTGTTAGATAACAATCAATAACAATGTTGTTTCGCTGGAATAGCGGACACGCATTTATAATGTTACCCGATTTGTTGCGATGGCCACGCCGGAAGAAAACGCTTAGGAAAAGTGCACACGTCCAGTTGGATTAAGGTGCACACACATGTGCCGATACACGCGGCAGTACGATCGATTCACCGATCCGCTGCGTATCGGATTGTGAATCGATAGTAATCAAATAATCACATAACGGACTGTGAAATGCAGGTCAGTGCAACAATCACACAAATGCGGTGTCCGCAATGCATCCGTTACTTGTGGATAGGTTCAATCGGATAGCAAACTTGACTGATATTTGGTTTTGAAACAGATTTGAGCACATGAATGTGAACTAAATGGTACCGAAGGGTTACGTTTGGTAAGCAATAAGAGGCCATTTTTTTGCACATACAATATGCAAATGGGTTCCAATGTCATCGTGTGCATTGTAACTGTGCTGCACGAAAGTAAAAATCAATCAATGAAATCGAATGCGTTTCGATTTGTATACCACGGCCCATCCAATACGATTGCTGCTATTTTAGCGATGGCATCCATCGTGAGGCACTGCCTTCGATCCTCAAATGATTTAAATAAACAGGACCGTGGGATATGGGGCAGATGGAACTGAATTGATAGGTCCAGAAATAACTCCCATCATAAATACTGTGTTAGTTTAAATTCATTAAGAAAAATATAACAACAGATGCTTTTGAAAATTCTAACAAAATCATTGATTTTGAAATTAAACATTTAGCTACGCTTAAATATGCTTTGGAGCTCGAATAATTTAAGACAACGTACACTGTTCAATTCTGAGCAATTTAGAAGTACGTTTATTACTTTATAACGACCTAACCATACAGGCTCGGATTATAGAATAACAAAAAAAAATAATTATAAATCTTAAATGCTGTTGGCAATATTTAACGAATTGACCTGGTTTGTTGTTGTGAAACTTAGATTAAGTTACCTGTGGGTAGAATTAGGTCTAGGAAGCCAGTAATAATAGGGCCAAACATCTTGGATATGTAGATCCAAGAAGCAGTTAAAGATTTCGAAAAAAAACATGCAAATGTAAGAAATCGATTATGATTAACTTTTTGCCAAACATAGCTAAAAATGGTGAGACAACAAAATCAGAAACTTCATCAAGTTTGAAAAAGCCAAAAAGTCAAATTTGAAACATTGGATTCAAGGGAAAAATGAAACTTAACAACTCAAAGTCTCTTCAGACTATCTAATCAACCGATCAATCTGATTTTGAATTTACTTTCGTAACTTTAGCAACTTTATTGTCTTTTGCTATTTTGCTATTTCTCAACGGTAGCATTTTTCCCAACCTTTTGCTAAATCTTAGCAGCGTCTCACACATAGAGGGCGTTGCTAATGTTACCGTACAATTTGCATCAGGGATTTGAAAACAATGAAATTATTAGTTTACATTACAATAATTTGTTCTTTGTATAACATGAATTATGTTCATTTGCTTACAAATTTCGATTTCATTTAATAGCATTCTCAGTATCTGCAAGCATTTTCTTGCATACACTGTTTGTAGAGCGATTTATTTGAGCATGGAAAGAAAGCATACTAATAGGAACTGTTTTGTCAGCGTAGCGCTTGAATTATTCTTGTGAATTAGGATTACTTATGCTACTTACGCTGTACTTTTATGGCTTCGGTTGATACATTTTAATACGAAATTGCTTGATTTTGAATTTTACGTAAATGCGTATTTGTTTGAAACTTGTAGAACTGAACTATGTCTGATAAACATACCCTTTTTTACGTCACAAACACCAATCCCGATTATCCGGGCATTTGCTTGCACTGGTCACGGATAAGTGAGAGTCTGTTGTATTTGCAAGCGAATAAACAATTGAAGTACATCGATGTGTCGTCTCCCGTAATTTTCGTGTGTGCTTCCTTGCTGTGGTTGTGCTGGACGGTAGTGTTGTGTGTCCCTTTGTGCTACCGTAAACGCAAAAGTCCATATCGTTCACAAGATGTTCGGTAGCAAAAGGCAACCCTCGAAGCAATAGATTCGCCCAGTGTTCCCCGCACGTGTGCAAGTGTAAGTGTGTGTGTGTGTGTACGTGTTTGTGTATTTTGTGCAGGAGCTGCTGCACCAGCTCATATCACCCTAGGGTTGCAGTTTGAAGATGTAGAAGCAATAGAGAAGAAATATAAATCGCATCAGAAAATATCACCCTCGGAAGTTTCTAGTGTCGTCTTTGCGTGCACTGCCAACAAAAAGTGCAGTTTGAAGTGCAATCAGGGCGTGTATGCGAGTGTGTGTGTGCATTTGTGTGTTTTGTATTGTGAATGGTGTAGATTCTGTGCACCGTACGTGTCTCGTATGCTTCCGGGGCATCAGCCGTGTGTACCTGTGTGGTTTCTGTGTGTAAAACCAGCAATCATTGCAAGAGCTTCTCCAGATCGATCGAGTGAGGCTGTGGGCGCGTCTTGAAAGAGCTGTAATCAGCTTGTGATTGTTTCACGATTGTACAAGTGTTAGTGACAGTGGGAGGCTGTGTGTGTGCGTGTGTGGGTTTGTGTTTGTGTGAATCCAGAGGCTAGTACATACGCTACTACTGTCCCAAGTGTAGTGTGAAGCTGTGCCCCACTGCTCCCCCACATTCCTTGGGGAGGCCCTTCGGAGTGACATGAACTCCCGAATAAAGTAAGTACTTCAAGATAGCACCAGCAGAAGCAGCACCGTAAGCACTTTGCTCATTGACCTGTCTCAAACTGCTCCAACCGTAGTAAATCACAAGTGCACGGCTGCTGCGTGAGAGAGGCGAAGGGCCCAGTTTTTTGCTAGCTGTCCCTGCTTGTTTCATTGTGTGGGTCATTCATTCATCACGCGCAATGGTCACAAGGACAACGGGCGAGGTTAGGCCGTGATAGAATAGAAGAAAATCTAGGCCGAATCGCAAAGAGCAACGAGCAAGGCAGAGAACCGTATCAGCATTTTGCCCAGCATCCCACAGCATCGCGTTCCGAAAGGAAAAAAAGGAGAGCATGAGAGAGAAAGAGTCCCTGAAGGACGAAAATGTGAGATGAGATGAGCGCTATTCACGCGGTAGTATGTGGTTGTGTGTGTATGTGCGTCTATGTGTATGTGCTACTACTACTACAGCTGCTGATTTATTTCTTTTTTTTCTGTTCACAAGTCTTATCTCGACCTAAACAACACCAATGCCTTAATAATATCTCCCATCCCGTGCATGAAACCACACAAGAGCGAGATCGACAGAGGGACCAATTTTCCTTCGTTCTGGTCGTTTTTCCTTCCCCATCGTCTTGTTGAGAAAAGTGTCTCACGTACGCTAAAAAGGCCCGTTTTTCTCGCTGCCTCAATTTTCATCGTAGGCGTCCTTTTCTTGCATCTTCTTCCTTGCCCTTGTGTGCTCTACATTTTCTGCTCAAGCAAGGAAAAATAAGGTGTGCCCTTTCGGTTGGAAAATACGGCACGAGCGAGCGAGCTGGGTTTCCGGAGCCTGCCCCAACAAGCAGAGGCTCAATGCGCGATGGATTCGGTGGTTGCCGAAGAAAATATTTTGACAGGTTCTGTGGGATGACTAGAAGTACCTCAATTGTAGTTTATTTTATTCAGCCACGCTTTCGTGTCTAAGCAGGCGTATCTAAAACGTTCCAAACGTCAATTTGTAGCTCTGCTTCAGAATTCCCCCTACATTGATCGAACCCGTGCGTGCGTGCCAGGTCCCCATTTGGAAGGTTCTGAATCATAAAATACCCTTTTCTTATCGTGTTTCTTGACTCATGCTGTTTTTCTTTCTTTCTAGGGAGGATGTCAGCCGACTGTTTGAGTTCTGGTGCGAAATTGCCCCGGGTACGGCAGACGACTCTGCGCCGGGTCACATCGTGGAAAGCTTCCCGGAGTCGTTCAAGGATGCGAAGGTTACCGCCGACATTCCTGCGTTCGCATTTCCGTGTGCGTTTGAAAGGTGAGTAAGAACCGTGTCAAGCATTGCTTCACCACTTGACGGATTGATAAGCTGTTGGCGAAAGGTGTGGAATCAAACGACACGAAATGGCCCTAAAAAATGTGTTCTTTAGTTGGGCGTTCACGTCCAAACAGACGACTCTGTCTGTGGCATGCACAGTGTCAATGTCTGATTAAAGAAGTCTCACACTCTCTGGACGTGCCTTCGATAATAATGAAGAGGATTATTGTTCTCTATTTCCTTCCGATGCGGGAAAAAACTGTATTCGACAAGTGCCTTCCAAATTCAACAGTTTGCCCGACCATTCATTGTATGGGGCTTTCGTTCGTTCGTGACGTACACAATTAGAATTCACTTATCAGCAAATAGGCGGTGAAAAAAAAGCCCTCACCCGGACGAAATTCCTCCAAATTCGGTGGGCAGCTCTGCCCGGGTGCTGACGATGATTTGACTTTTATCGCTTCGCTTTTCGACCGTGAATTGTTATTTATGCTCTCCACAACAACAACACGGGCGCCTAGCTACTACTCCGGCTGCTATTGTGTGTGTGTTGTGTGGCTAGAAGGCACCTTCCACCATGACGAGTCGGTCCGGACGGAAGGAAATCGGACCGAAAATGCTTCCTAATGAGCGAATTTTAAACAGCCGCCAATAATAATGTTGCTACGACTACGGTTTTTTGTTGCTGTTGGTTTTGATTGTTTTCCCTTTGATGTGTCCAGGCGAGGCGAGGTCCGAATGAAGGGGCTTTTTTATTATTGATTGAGGTGCGTGGAAGGAAAAAGGTGTTTAGGAGAGGATTTGTTGGTTATGAAAATTTTGTTTCTGATTTAAATCTTTAGTACCACCTGTAGTGAGCTGTTTTAGCCTATGGTCGTTTGTTGGAATTAATTTAGCTACACATTTATGGCGGCTAGACTTGTTATGCAGCACAGACTGCTCGAGGAACATTGACCTTGACGGGCAAACTTTGTTAATTGGTATAAACTTTTCATGAACACTTTCTCAGGTCTTATCCAGCCTGAGATTTGATTGATAAACACGAGCAATAGCAATGTCTAGCGACTGTGTGTTTTCTTGCGTTTTTTGTCAGATGATGGATGAATTCTGCAACGTATCATCTTTTAAAAAGTGCTGAAATCGTTTGACCGGGTAGAGGTAACCAGACAATCTCCAAGGCTCCAGTATGTCTTTCTTAAAATCAGCTGTACAGACAGAACTTATACCAATAATTTTCTACATGAGCTGTTCTTTAGGAATTTTATAGTTCTTCTACAAATACAAAGGTGGACATTTCTGTTTACACGTAGTGTGCATTTGGTTGATTTGTATATGGCGAGTAGTGTGACTCATGGTTTCTTAGTGTCGTGAACTCTACCAACCAGCAATGATTGCCAGTATTGCGCTCTATGTCTGCTCCTCGATAGCTAGTACTTCGTCTCAAAAACGTTGAAGAAATTTATTTGCCAAAATCAATGTACCGAACTGCGGGTCGATCGCACGGTAGCGTGTTATGGTTTGGATTTTGACCAGCGGTCTCTTTTAACACGGGCTGTCTAACTGGTTACGTGGTAAAATAAAGTCCAATAAGCTGTTGCATGACAAGTCTGACCTAGTGCGTTGTTGAGCGTTAAGAACGTGATTGCATTGCACGCCGATTCCCATATATATCTTTTGTACAGCATGCAACCGGTTCATTGATTAAGCTTGAAGCTTAGTTTTGAGTTGTGTTGTAAATTCAGAAATCTCTGGTCCTGAGGAATAAATGAATTATAAACGTATTCCTGAAGTCGTTTCAAATTCCGAAACTACGGTACCTGTGAGTTTTCAGATTCAACATTATCTCCGAAATAATTCGAAACCTGTGATATGTGATGCTGGAACTTGTAAAAATGGTCAAAGCGAAGTTTATTTATCATTTCCTATACCTATGTATGTTATTCGATTTCCAAAAAACCAATGAAATAATATAGAATTTTCCAACTGGCATCGATATCAATACTGACCAAAACCTCGATAACTTGTTGTTGGCATTTTTGCTAATTTTTTCGGGTTAACATTAGTATATATTTAGAACAATATGTTGAGAAAAGAACTGGAGATTAACATTTCAGGGTTCTCATTATTTAACAATGACGGAGGCAAGTAGTTCTGTGTCTTCCGTAGCTTCAACGATCTTCATAAATGAAGTCATTTTAATCTACCCATTTTATGTTCCCTATGTACGAAATCTGGCACAAGAGTTATGATCCACGAAGTATAATTTTACGCATGATTTGTTGGCACTTTTTCGCGGAGTTATGCCCCAATGATTTCTCGGCTGTATAAACCACAACATTCTCTGCTGATGGAATGCGCTGGATGCTTCTACTACTGATGTTGACAAATAATGGAACATGAATGCAATAAAAATACTCACACTAAATCATTTATCAACACATACACACACCCAGTTGCAGTAAAATAGATTTTTAATTAACTACCATATTAGTTTATGAATTTAATCTTTGTTTAGTTACATGACTTTTGTAACGTAATCAAATAAAATTGCCATGCAAATGATATAACTTGACATAATGACATAACCCTATTTTAGTACAAACCTTTCATTGGCTCATAGTGCATGACAATGATATCGGAATTTAATCAAATTCCTATCGCTCTCCATCCATCCATCGGTCAACCCTTCCGACGCAGTAACGCTATTAAAGGGAAGAAAAAATCGTGCACCCTTCGTAATGCTAAACATACACATTCCCACCAAAGTCATCGGGGTATCATGCGACATTGGCGTTTGATACTGGAACTGGACATGGAGCGGGATTTTTTTTCACTTCGTTAGTACCATTTAGGTGTGCGTTGTTTGCGCGCTGTGACCGCATCGCATTCATTATCGCTCGCAATTCGCGTCCATCCACCGGGAGTGTCCAGCAGGGCGCGCGCGATCTTGCACTGTGACGAACGTGCCTGTTACTCGTGGACACCGTGTGCCTGTCATCGGCTTTTGCCTCAAGTGTGGCCTCTCGATTTGGCACGTATATTATGCAAAACTGGTAACGAAACGAACACACTCCAGTATGCTCTCCGTTACGTTACGCCATTACATGTCGTGAGCCGTTGACTACTTTTGTGGGTGGACATTTTCCCGTCTTTTTCTTACTGTTAGAGGGAGTGCATGCCGGATGTGTCGGTGTCGGTGAAGTCGTCGTGTTTCGAAACGCCATCATCATGATTCCGATACCTTCGAATGCTAGGGATTGGCTAGAGGGACCGTCGTTTTGCCATTTGTTTATGTTTGGTGTTTTTCTTTCCCATCGAATCTGTATTACGATCGGAAACGGGGAGTTCCGATGGGGTTTCGTATGTGTCTGTTGTTGTCTCTTCCTTCAAATGCAACAGTTAGATAGGCGCATGTCGATGAGACCGCCGATGACGTTAACGCACGAGCGCGGCACCATAATAGCAATGTGTGTATATTTATCGAATTACATCCAAACGAGCTAACCGGGAGCTAACAACAGTAACAAGATTAGCGACTAAGCATTTATCGTCGAGTTGAAGGCCGACTGTATGTTGATGATGATTGAGAAAAACGATATGGGTCGCGCGTTAGGGTAGCCACCAGCGCTGGAACGTTTCATTTGCCGTACGCAAACAAGCAACCACCGAGGGATTTTAGGCTTTTAGGGAATGAAAACGCTCAGGGAGGCACGTATCGCCCATGCTAATAATTGGCTTCTGGGCGGATCGGTTCGGTTCTGCTTCCACCAATTATCATGTAATGGTCGTAAATGTCTTCACTACCGGCGGAGGCCGGGGAGGTTCCAGTTCATTGAATCCGATGCGATGCGCGCGATGCTTCCGGCTCCGGTGCTGCAACACGATACCCACATAATCTTGCCCATGTTGAATCGATCGGTGTCCCTAAGCGCTGACGACCGACACCCTAGGAGGATGACGAAAGAAAGGAATGTCGCATTCCGATGCCTCCAGCAACATCACATGAAGGCGTCAGGCACATATCAAAAGGGAGGAGGAACCTGATGCTTTTTGATGAGATACTCCTGTGTAGTTGAATGGGACAGGCGCATCAGATGAGAGGGGTAGATCTTGTTGCTGCTTGTGGCTTCGTATGAATTGGAGCACCGTTTCCGGTTTGCTGGACATTGCCTTGATGGCAACGCAAGCGAGCGTCTATTTGTGTGTGAGTGTGTTTGTGCTTTTGTGGGCCTATATTAATGTCAGTACCAGCATCAATTACGGTGCACTTCCGATGATGAAGAAACACCGCGATCTCCGTCTTGACGATTGACTTCTGGCGAAGGGAACAGACTGGTTATTAGTTGTCGCCTTGTAGAAGATGGAATTCATCGCTCATCATTACGCCGTGGTGGCCACTTCCATCCGCCTGGTTATTGCTGTGTGCGAACGAACGATTGCGCGATGCATTTTATGTCCAGCGACGGCACTAGCATCGGAATTTTACTGCCGCTCATCTTCCTCGTGATGGAAGGAAATTATCTTTACCGCCATTGAATCACCTTCTTGGTGGCGTTTTGGGTACAACTAGCGCTTGCTTAGCCACGGGAGACAAAGAAGCAACCGCGGCTAGTTCTAGACGATTTGGTTCGCAGCGGAAATATGGTGCTTTCGACCTTAGAGCGTTGTTACGGATCCATTCACCTTCAGTTCATTCCACCACACTCTGACCACGATAGCGAGAACTGCGTTCGCGGCGGCACCACAACCTGACGTGCTCTCGATACCGGGAACTGCTGCTGTAGGCTGACCGGGTGACTCATCGCCACCGGCAGCATGTGCTGCGTACGTACGGGGTTTTTTTCGATAGTAGAGATTGGTCATGCAACACCGGTTCACGCCATCATGACAATGAGACTGGAGTTATTTTTTGACGCTTTTTTTTTGTTCGTATTTGTGGTATATTTTGAATGACGGTTCGACACTTAACTATTGCCGTTGAGAGCTACGATTCGAAGCAAACATTACCTAACTGCAATTTGCTGGGGGTTTTTGTAGTTTTTGCTTATCATCGAGAGCTTTTTTGTTTGGATATACAGCTAATCTCTCCAGGCTTTGCTTTGTTGCTTGAAGTAGAAGTTAGTTTATCGCTTAGTAAGTATGTCCAGTATGAATCGAAACTTGGTTTGGATTGTTTGGGACAGTAATGTGGCTAATATTTAATCAATTAATTACTCATCAACAACTCTCGTGGCGCGCCTCTGCGCCACAGACACCGACAGCGACACATGGGAAGCAGCAGTTAACCGAATGAACCATGCGGACAGGAGATGGGCCGCATGGTCACCGCAACAAGTGGTTTATAATTTACGTAACTGACCCCACCACGTTTGAAAACGCTAAAATTCACTGGCCAGCTTTGCTATCTTCGTCGAATTAATGAATGTTGCTCACAGCGAAACGACTGCCTACAAGACAGTCACTAATCTGTTGCTTTCTGCCACCATCGTGTGACTGCCAGACTTTTTTTTGTAGCGTGCGTGCAACAGAACAGGAAATGACGCCTTCCGAGGGAAGTTCCGGTGATGATTTATCTCTGTACGCCAAAAGCGACCAGAATAGAAGCGTTCTTAATGAAATGGTCAAATAGTGTTGTGTCATGTACTTTTCATAATTAAATTTTTAAAAGGGGAAGCAAAATGTTTGTTCGCAGAAGCAGAATCCTAAACGGCGCATCGCGTGAGTCATTGCACTATTATTCTCTAGCGGTTTGACTTCGCAGACAGATATTGTGAGTAACTTACAGCCGACACTTAGCGTGTGGTTGGACAAATACACGGTTATCATGCCACATGGGTTTGGCCTTCTTATCTTATTTTATGCTTCACTCCCTGTAAAGGTCGTTTACTACCTTCTTTACGCTGCCCCCGGTCAATCAATCATGGCCGGTAAGTGGAAGACTTAATTTCATTGAAGAAGAGCATTGAAGGTTAGCTCTCTATCGTACGTTTTTAGATGGACTTTAGGCAGGCGTGTGCGCACTCAAGTGTCCCTCATGATTGGCAGGAGAAAGATGTAACTTTCATGAAAGGTTTTTATTGATATTGGACCCTCCTCAACATAGTTGTGGATGTTCTGTCATGGATATGATACACCTGAAAGTATGCAATTTCCCCCAAAAGAAAAATAAGGCATACCTCCAGGAAAACGCACAATCGCGAGAATTGAATCGTAATGAAGAGTATATCTATAATATTTAAAAAATTGCTAGTAAACCGTTTTAAGAATGTGAACACAATTAAAGTAAGCAATTTTAACCGTTGTATGTTTTTATATTTCGACAGCCGCACTATTCAAGTCCACTCTTTCGTGCTGACCAACATCGACTCCAAATGGCGGTTCGGGTTCTGCCGGCACGATCCGAAATCACCCACAGCGATGGTGATTATCACGTACCTTCCGTGGCACGATACGTTCATGCGCTTCCTGAACGTGTTGGCCGATATCCGGAAAAACCGACCGAACGAGTTTGCCTCGTTTCTGGCCGAATCGTACAACAAAGGCGTACCGGAGCCGGGAGCCTGCCTGAAGCTGCACTACGACCGCGCCTCCCAAACGTTCCTGTTCCAAAGACCTCAACAGTTCCAGCTTCCCAGTATTCCGGAGAATGTAAGTATAGTATGGAGTTTATCGATTTATCGATTGGTGTAAAATTAACATCCATTTGGCTTCGTTTTAGCACAATCTCAATCAATACTACAACTTCGTGGAACCAAAATTCATGATAGGAATATTCGCCGCTATGCTGGCAGAGCGGCGCATCATATTTGTTTCGCGACGTCTGGACATCCTCTCGTCGTGCGTACAGGCGGCCAACGCGTTCCTCTATCCGATGGTATGGCAGCACATTTTCATACCGGTGCTGCCGATGCAGATGAAAGACATACTCGCTGCACCGATGCCGTTTCTTATCGGCGTACCGGATGCGGTGTACGATACGCTGCGGCGGGAGGAGATTGGTGACGTCGTCATACTGAACTGTGATACACGAACGCTGGAAACACCGTTCGACGATGTGAAAAGTATGCCCCAGGAATTGGTTAGCTCGCTCAAGAAACAGCTCTCCAACCAGGCCGATCATCGGGGCGATCGGGTTTCAAAGATATTTCTAGGTATGGTAAAATCGTGTGATTGAATCGGGGAAATCTATTCTAAACTTCTCCTTTTGTTTCGTCGTTGTTGCAGGTATTCTAGTGCAATTAATTGGTGGTTATCGAGATGCGGTAAAGTTTAACGATAAAATTACCTTCGATCCGGAGACGTTCATCGAGTCGCGACCGTCGCATTTACGACCGTTTTTGGACAAAATGCTCGATTTGCAAATTTTCCAGCAGGTTTGTGTCATTTGCTGTAACGATAGAAGCACGTGTGGGTTACTGATTCGTTTCTTTTTTTCTACAACTTTATGTTCAGTTCATCGAAGAACGCTTGGATATGTTAAACACTGGTCAGGGATTTTCGGATGAGTTTGAGGTGGAGTATTTCCGGTACGCGGAAAAGTCGGGCCGAAAGACGAAACAGTACAAGGATCTGCTGAAAAACTTCAAGGATAAGGTAGTGTCGTTGGTTCGGTAGTGACCACATTTTCCATTCCGTTTGTTTTTGCTTCCCATTCTGTTATGCACCGTCCCTGTATGTGGTTTCATTCGTTTTGGCACCTTTCGGTTGTTCGGTTGTTTTATTTTTTTAAATTATTATATTACCCTTTGCCTTTGTTGACAGAGCGAAGGCAGCACTTAACGTTTGAAACATTTGATGATAGATTTAATAATGTACTGAAGAGAGATATTCATCTACCCAGGTGAATGACATTTGATTGTGATGATTTCAATTGTACTTAACATTCCGAGTTGTGATGATTGCATACCAATACTGCAGCCTTGAGTAGGTTATTTTCTACCAATATTATGCTTATACAATTTGATGCTATGCTAGACGATTTTTTTGAGTGTTCTGTCGATCCCGAAACGGATAGTAATATACCATAAAAAAAGTTATTATAGCACTCCTTAAGATTTCCCAATAAAGAATTGCTTGTGATCAATTCGTACATTTAATGAGTTTGTTTCTATTCTGCGCTAGTTTGTTGTTTGCTGTCCTTCCATTACGTATGTGTATGATTTTGCAATCCAAAGTAAAAACTATATAATCATTTTTGGCCCTCCCGTTTTAAAAAACAAATCATTTATAAACTATTAAGCTCACCATTCTGCATCTTTTTCATGTCTTTCTTCCGCATCATCTCGCTACTCTTTGCCGGAACTGCTTACACTGTGTTCACTTCATCCAATTTACAATATCGAAAACATTCACATGCTGGACCGGTTGTGTGCTTTTCGCTACCTGACGCTTCGTTCACACCACACACTCACACGGTGCATGTCGTACTTCATCCATAAATGCGCCCATCATCAACACGTGGATACTCAAACGTTTGTTCCTATTCACGGTGCCCGATCTGCTTCCGGTGTGTTCTTTCGCTGGGGTGTTGTGTGGCGTGGCTCTCTCACACTGTCCCGTGTCTCGTCCCGTTTTTGGGGCAACTGTCTTCGCTGCGGTGTTTTTGCTTGCCATCTGGCTGTGCGCGGGAATGTGTTACACCGTTGGGTTCAAATGCCGCTACCATTTGCTGCCATTCCTGCCGATGCGGTTGCTTCCCTAGACTAATCCAGCTGTACGTTCGGCGGTTAAATCGGTGAGTGGGTTTTGTTGTAACTGTTTTGATTTAAACAAACACACGTTACTGGCATGTTGTTTATGCTTTGTGAAATGTGTTCGAAAGGGTTTAGTATCGATAACGATGATGATAGGAGCGTGAATGCTAACAGAAAACTAATTGTGAACTTTCCATTTTAGGTCAAGGAAGGGGGCAAAGGTGTGAAGACTGCTTACAAAGGCTTACGGTCGAAATTTCGTGAAACGACCCCACCGAAAACCAAGCTAGACAGCAGCAGTAGTTTGCATCTGCCCCACCAGTTCGACGTTGGTGGCCATCATCAGTCGGCGCCCAACTCGCCCGTCTTTAACAAGCGACCACAAACGATCGCCCTACCGGACGATGTATACCACACGCACAACCCACACCAAATGCTTACACCATCGTCAACCTCGCTACACAACTCACCACATATCCTGCTGGGCAGCCACCATCATCACCATATGCATCAGTCACTGCCGCAAAGCAATGGTGTCGTCGGAGGTGGCAGTGCCGGCAACAGTAGTAGTGCCGGTTATCATAGCGGCTCGGCCGCGATGACGCGCAGCGGTAGCAGTGCTGCTGGCAGCACCAGCCACATGAACAACAATCATAGCTACGCCAACAGCAATAACAATAACAACCACATGACCAGCAGCAGTGCGAGCGACATTCGCAGTCCAACGCTTAGCCCCACCAGCTCGAACTCGTCGTCGGAGATGAACCTGTGGCAGGAGATGCAGCACCATCTGACGCTGTTCAAATCGCCCGCCGTTAATCGGAATGTGAGTAGGCATGAACGGTTTCTCCTGCCCATCTGGGGAGTATCTATATTTTCTATTCCGTAGCATGAACGCAACTCAGTAACTACAACCCTCGCTCTGCGTCCTTTTTTTTCTGTCAGACTTTTTGAGTGTCTGATGTGAAATTGCGCTGCGATGAATGAAATTTCCGGTTTATAATTTAGTAAACTATTGGTAAAATGGTAAAATTGCATCCTTATCTCGTGAGCATCACACAATACAAAACGTTTTATTTTTTTATTTTTGCATCGAAAATATCGTGTGCGTGAATGTGTACGAGTGTGTGTGAGTGTTTTTTTTTATTTGATTGGTACTTTTTGTCACTAACAACTGGAGGAACGTCGTTGTTTTGCCGCATCATGCTGCCACAAGTGGCGTAGTGTTGACGTGTGTAGTAGTGTTTGTTTTACTGATAAAATTATGACAATTTAAATTTTTTTAGGTATTAACTATGAGGCAGCACATCATTCGATGTGCTGTTGCTATATTTACTGACCTGTCGAATTATAAACAATGTTGAATACATCTCGGCGCTAAGCGCTAAGTTGAGAGGTCTGGCAAAATATTAGTGTTGTGCTTAATGAATCTTATCAAAAGAGTCATTCATATAAATCTTCAGTGAAGAATCATTAATGAGTCGACTCCAAAAAGATTCATGAATCCCCAAAGATTCATGAATCCCCAAAGATTCATGAATCCTTAAAGATTCATGAATCCTCAAAGATTCATGAATCCTCAAAGATTCATGAATCCTCAAAGATTCATGAATCCTCAATGATTCAGATTCAGATCGATTATTATCTACGAACGAGTTAAAATAGAAATCAAAAAGCGTAAAGTGATGAATTTTTGAGAATACACGAATTTTTGAAAATTCATGTATCTTTAAGGATTCATGAATCTTTGAGGATTCAATAATCTTTGTGGATTCATGAAAATTTATAATAGAGATTCAGAGTCATTCATTCAGTTCAAAGATTCATTCAGATTCATGAATCTGAATCAGATTTACCCAACACTACAAAATATACAATGATGCATAAATTACATACATTTAAGCGCAAAGTACCCCGATCAGATCAATAATCCATGGTTATTTCAGTATAGCGATTCGATTAATCGAATGTGTCCTTAAGCTGTGAGTATAGTGAGTTAGACTCAATTCTGATGGAAATGTCATCCCATCCGATGGATGTAGCGGTCTGTGTGATGCTCATGTATCGTTTCTAAATCGTCGGTGCATTCTATTTAGAGTTGGCATTGTTTCAGATGGGCATTCCATCTCACTTCGGTTTTCGGGCGTGTTGTGGCTCATACAAAATCTTTTCTATGTTAACAAAAGAAGAACCCATTTTAAAATGTTCATCCTTCATCGTTCATCTTAGCTGTGAATATCAAATGCATCTCTATCTCTATCTCTCATGTGCCGATATCTTGCACGCATTCATTCATTCTGTTACTCACACTCTCCACATATACATGCACATCCATACACACACACACAATCCTTCCGTGCGTGTGGGTTTGTTTCTGTATGTGTGCGTTTGTGTTTGCGTGATGTTTCATTGGTCCTTTCCTGTCCATGCTGGGGCAACCATTCTGCATTTGCCTCCCTTGCAGCTTAAGCCAACGAACGGTGCGGAAGGCGGGAACTCCGGCAGTCGGCCATCGTCCCGGGCGGGAGCACCGGTCAGTCCACCGGGTGGCAGTGGTAACGCACTACCTCGTATACAAGAGTCGGTGGCAGTCGGATCGCAACCACTGCTCAGTCTGGATTTCAACGATTCGCGACAGAATACCGGACGTTCGTGCAATAGCTGTAACAATAATGGCAGCGGCGACTACCACGATGACGATCAGTCAAATTTTGATCTCTCGCCAGATGCACCGTGTCCGCCGATACCTCCCAGGCGCTTCCAATCGGCGGCTGATGCGCTGGCCGCCATTCAGATTTCTCCCCCACCCATGTCGCCTCCGTCTTCTTCCTCATCAAACTCATCGCCCTATCGTACCTACAACAACTTCATACCGCCCGTACCAAAGGCAAAGCCACCGATCGCTGTTCCCTCCGGTACGTCTTCCCCGTCGATCATCGACCAATCACCTCCCTTACCATCCCCCCCTCCTCCACCGCCTCTGAAGGCGCCGGGTGATACTTCCATCCGGCGCAACGATATCCTTCAGTTCGATGATGAGGAGGAACAGCTGATCACGCTTACCACGACGACGGCGACGGTCGGTGGCAATGCGGGTATCGCGACCACGACCACCACCAGCATGTCGATGACGTTCGGGCAGCCGGTGGTGGTCCGCAAGCAAGAGCTCTCTCCCGCGTCCAATAATAGCACAATGCACAGCAGCAGCAATCACATCCTGCCCCCGTTGCTGGCGCTCCAAACGCAACAGCAGAGGCAACAGCAGATCGTACAAAATGCAGCAACAGCCGGCAAAACGCCACCACTGCAGCATGCCTATACCTTGCCACATCCACCGAAAGCGCAAGCGCCCCAGCCACCGCAACGGCCACCGCTTGCTCCGAAGCCCACCTTCCGCAAAGAGGTAATGAAACTTGCCCTTTACCACACCTTCCACTGCTTTCTGTTGTTCTATTGCGCGTTTCTTCTCTTTAAGGTGCCCACTTGATCAAAGTATCAACAAAAAAAAACCCCTCCATATCTTTCCTTTTCGGCTTTAAATCGATTCTGTTGATTTTAGATAATCCTTCCTCCACAAGTTATTCTATTCCGAGAATTGATTTCGAGAAAAAAAATAGATTCCATTTATCTTATCGGCTATTAATAATTGTTTTATCAAATTTTTGTCTCTTTTTCCCTGTCTGTCTCTTCCCCGGACCCCTTTTATTTATATTTACTGTTGGCGTTATTGCTCGCTACTGCTTAATCTGCGTTAATCCTTAAACTTCCATCTCTTTTTTGCCTGTACACCCATTGAATACGCTCGTGGCGATGTTGTCTTCCTTGAATCTCACCAACAATGCCTATCTAACACACACCAAATTTCCATCACACAATGGCACGCGTTTCCCGTGTAATGCCTGTGGAATCGTAGTTGCTGGTTAAGATCGAGCGTAAGCTAAGTATGCAAACGGTGGCGAAGCAGGACGTTTAAGATGAGCTGCAGAACGTGTCCTCATCCCGCCTGAGGGTTCCCCCGTAACCATCTTGCCCCGTGAGAATGATACAAACCTGATGATAGATGCACATGCCTATGAAGGTGTATTGTACAAACAGCAGCGATAACTTCTACTGGCGATGTTTGTTGATGTTATTGTCACGACTCTACGCCTTTACGCCAACCCAACCTTAACCCGTACCGTCGGCGGCGAAGCAGAGTACCCCGTTAACATTTTCCACAACTTTAATCACTATAGTAAGACCTGTTTGTATTTTCCCCTTACTATTTCTTGTCCATTTTGTGATGAGTGTTTTCGTTATGTGGGCTTTTGTTTATGAAATTCATCATATCCCAATGCCATCATGTTGGGTTCCGAGCAGCAGGATCCTGCTCTGGTTGTTTTGTGTGTTTTCTTACCATTGCGTTTTTCATCATCGATTAATGTCGATCACGATCGCTGTTTTGTGTGGCACCATTTTGTTTCGATTCATCTGCCTCTGCATCATCTCCATCGCCATCCTTGCTGTTCTGTTCACCGCCATTAGTGCACAAGCGAGTCACCCAAATGTCATCATCATCATCGTTGGTTGGGCATCATCACCATCATCGTCTGTACTTCTCATTCTGCCTCAGTGTTTTTTTCTTTCCGTTCTCTATCGCTTTGAAACGAGCTCTACTCACTATCGGTGTTTGTTTTAAGATCATTTTCATGTTAGGGGGGTTGTACACTCTGGAACTGCTAGCAAAATAATTACACTTAATAATTTTTCTAAAAGATGATTAAATAAAAAAAAAGTCTAATCGTTTTCTATTTGTTGCAATTGCATAGTTTTCCCTTATTCTCCTATAATATCCTGGATTCTTACGTAGGATTGTCTGATTATGTTTAAAAGTGAAAATTTCATTATGTTTTAAAAAATATCAATCAAATGTACATCAAAAGGTACGTGCAGGATTTTCGAGACGAATTGACTGTGTTGTAGAGATGTGTACACTGAGTAAGAGTGAATGAGTGAGTTAAATACCGCAAGTGAAAGTATGGTTTCAAATCAGCAAAAAGAGTTTATTTCACTCTTTATACTAACTCACACTTTATACTTACTCACTCACTCTCTGTGCCGACTTCTAACTCACTCTTTTCAGTTTATACTCACTCACTCACTCTTTTCGATTTTAACTCACTCTTTTCATATTTTAATTACTCTTTTCTAATACGAAAAGAGTGAGTTAAACCGAAAAGATTGAGTTAGAAGTCGGAACAGAGAGTGAGTGAGTAAGTGAGTGAGTGAGTAAGTATAAACCGAAAAGAGTGAGTTAGAAGTCGGCACAGAGAGTGATTATAAACAGGATATTAAATCTTGTTTGGAAAATTATTTTTTAATGAATCTTTAAAGAGTGAGTTAAGGATTTAAATCTTTATAGTTACTCTTTTACTCTGATTTAAATCACTAAAAAGAGTGAGCTTTTCGGCCTCTAGCTTATGAATATCGAAAAAAAAAAATTAGCAATACAAAGAATTAACAATCAGCCAGAGTGTACTAGCCCCTTAAACGTTTTCAATTTCTCTTCCTGAATCGTTCTTCATTCTACTAGTGTGATGTATAAAAACGGATCAGAACGATTTCTTAATCTTTAGCCGTTTATCAACCTTATTATTAGATTATTAGGGAGGTACCAGTTGAGTTGAGGTTGAGTTATTCTCTGACGAACAACAACTTTTTATAATAATATACCTTTTTGTGTTGCTTTACGAAATGAATTGATTGAATTGCTTGGTAGATTTCGTTGATGGTAGCGAGTTGTTTATGATTTTATTGCTATTTTGTGTTTTTGTTTTTCTCAACTAAGATTTCCATTTTAATGTTTGGATTGGACACGCTTCTATTGCTCAAAGACTTTCTGCACGAGTTTTAAATTTTAACGCTTTCTCTTAAGTTTGCTAATGCATATTGGATTGAATTGGATGTGAGTCAAGTATTTAGATTGGATTGGATCGTACAAATAAGAACGTAACTGTAACAAGTTGATGAATTCGTGATCGTTATGCTGTTTCAATCTACCTTTGTAATGTTTGCGGTGTTGCTTTTGGTCTGTAGTTCGGTTTTTTGAGCTCGAAGCAAATTTCGTTTCGCTTCTGTGCCGGGTAAATGGTCGATTTCCTCCATTAAAGTATCCTTCCTAGGATACTGCCCCTGCGCACCAAAAACCAACACACCCGTAAATTCCCGTGCGGCCGCTACCTGCTGCTCCCTGTTCTCACACACCTACCGCCTATATTTCGCAGTCTCAAAACGGTGACACACCCGATTTCCCTGCGTCCACGTCCGGGGCTGGAAGTGCAACTCCGCCGGTGAACGACGAATCCCTCGATCTAATCACCCTGGACACCACCAACTCGAGTTTCGAGCTGGAGGACTTTGATCCGCTCAATGAACGGGCCAGACCAATCGGTACGGGTTACGGGGGAACCCTCAGGCGGGATGTATAAAAACGGATCAGAACGATTTCTTAATCTTTAGCCGTTTATCAACCTTATTATTAGATTATTAGGGAGGTACCAGTTGAGTTGAGGTTGAGTTATTCTCTGACGAACAACAACTTTTTATAATAATATACCTTTTTGTGTTGCTTTACGAAATGAATTGATTGAATTGCTTGGTAGATTTCGTTGATGGTAGCGAGTTGTTTATGATTTTATTGCTATTTTGTGTTTTTGTTTTTCTCAACTAAGATTTCCATTTTAATGTTTGGATTGGACACGCTTCTATTGCTCAAAGACTTTCTGCACGAGTTTTAAATTTTAACGCTTTCTCTTAAGTTTGCTAATGCATATTGGATTGAATTGGATGTGAGTCAAGTATTTAGATTGGATTGGATCGTACAAATAAGAACGTAACTGTAACAAGTTGATGAATTCGTGATCGTTATGCTGTTTCAATCTACCTTTGTAATGTTTGCGGTGTTGCTTTTGGTCTGTAGTTCGGTTTTTTGAGCTCGAAGCAAATTTCGTTTCGCTTCTGTGCCGGGTAAATGGTCGATTTCCTCCATTAAAGTATCCTTCCTAGGATACTGCCCCTGCGCACCAAAAACCAACACACCCGTAAATTCCCGTGCGGCCGCTACCTGCTGCTCCCTGTTCTCACACACCTACCGCCTATATTTCGCAGTCTCAAAACGGTGACACACCCGATTTCCCTGCGTCCACGTCCGGGGCTGGAAGTGCAACTCCGCCGGTGAACGACGAATCCCTCGATCTAATCACCCTGGACACCACCAACTCGAGTTTCGAGCTGGAGGACTTTGATCCGCTCAATGAACGGGCCAGACCAATCGGTACGGGTGGCACGGCCGGCACTGCGCATGCGACTCCCAGCTCAGCACTAACACCACCACCACCACCAACCCCCAGCTATTCGACTGGCAGCTTGGCAAATGCGTCTGGCGTGACGATGCCCACGGCATCCTTTCCCTCGACCAGCCTGAGCGTTAATAATCCGGTCTATCCTTACTTTACACCGCTTTACCAACAAAACGTCGCGTCTTCGCACCCTCATCCTCAACACCAACATCACAACCAACATCGGTCACTGCTAGGCACGGGAAGCGATGGACAATCACAGTCACCGCGTCCATTCAGTAGCGGCGGAGAGCGCACCAACACGTCCACTGGTGCTGGTACTGGTGCCAGTCCACGGGCAAGCAACGTCTCGGATGATTTCGAACTGCTGCGAAACTATGGTTTAGATAAATTTTCACTGCTGGACGGTGGTAGCACAAAGCCAACATCACTGCACATCAACGGAAGCACTGGTAAAGCCGAACAACAGCATAGTACGACCAATCTTCTTAATAACGCGCAGGTTCCGAACGGCCGACAGCTGGGCTGTAATGGCAGCAAATATCCGACGATGGACGGAAGCAACGGTCAGCCGAAATCATCATTTAGCAACTGGACGACGTTCGATTGATCATGGCCGGTGTTGAGAGAGCTTGCACCAGCTGCCTAGGCGCTAGTAGTAGTGAAACTGTGAACCGTTTCACAGCATATGCACAAGAAGGCAAACAGAAAACTAACACAAATGTTTCGGAGGTGGTTTTGTGTTAGAAAGATAAATTATTCCTAATCCGCTAGAATCAGTAAATCAAGCGAGAGGCGCAGTCAGACGCATACATTAATCCGGTTGCATCAATGCCTAGGCCATATTAAGCGTTTAATCAGTTATCATACAGCGAACAACTAGAGCCAATACTGTTTTTGTGTGTGTGTGTGTTGATTTGTAAAACAAAAGGGAAACAAACCAGTAAACCAGTGTTTTCCGTTCTGTTCGTGTTATTTTATATGTTTCTTATTTCTTCTTTGTTTTGTATAGTGTCATATAGTAACAAAGTGTAGCGTTGGGCAGGTTTCAGTCCAGAAACAAGGGAGAATTGTATTTTAAGTATTGTAGCAATGATATGCTTTCTGGAGATAACGAAATACTAGTTTTACCGTAGGTAGCGGTAAGCATAGCTAAACCATAATCGTAAAACGATTTAAAATAGAGCCAGCGTAGAAAGCGGTCGAAGGCGACTGTCAACGATGTGTAGATGAAAAGACATGGCACAGATTGTAAACATATGCACAAACAAAGCGTCTGCCACACTAAAGAGGACAGAAACAGACTGCTGAGTGTTGCGACTGCAGCGGGGAATAAAGAAGATATAAGAAATAGTTGGATATAATTTAGCGCATTTACGCGAGTGGTTTGTGCAGAAGCATTTTTAAAATATGAATCCGCGTGTCAGAGGGATGGATAGTTGTTGAACGAAAATAGCATACACCAAATGCAACGTGGAAGTAGATAAACAGGAGTGCGCTTTCTGTAACCCATCAAACGATTGCACACTCTGTAAGGTTGACCATTGTCATGGTTTACAGTGGAGTCATAGACATCATTTATACACAGCGATTGCAAGGTGCAGAGTGCGGAAATGTTTATTTGAGCGTAAATGATATTTAGCTATTTCGGACATGAGTTCAGTAGAAAGTGATCATACATATATATATTACTGCTTAATACGATACTTTTAACGCATCTTTAACTATCATATTAAGCGCGGGGGACAAACAAAATAATATCATACAATCGTACTACGATAGATAAACCAAATATTCAAATACATACACACACACACACGCACACCCAATCGCCGAGAGCGTGAGTGCAATGCATCAGGAGGGGATAACGTTTAAGATATTTAGTCAAAATGAGGGAGGTTATTAATTTTTATCGGTTCTCCGCGTTGCGATACGGCAAACTTTTTTGCAACATCACAAACACGACTTCTGCTATATACTTCTAATTTCTAATCGTTTTTGTTGTATTCTTCTTTGTCCATCTGTTTAAGCCAAACTTTGTTTTCTTGCAGATATTTTAGATGTTTTTTTTAGTCCATTACTTTACATACATCAATCTGTTAGCGATTATACAGTGTCCAAAACCACGCGTAACGACCAAACATGGAAGAGCGAGATGTTGTGACGCTGCTTTTGTGTGTACCGAAAGTTGTGCAGTGTTTGTACATTACGGTACTTTCACACAAACACACACACACACACATCACATATGATAGATTTTTTTTAGTTAGGAAATGTAACAAAAAAAAACTTTAAAACGATACTACTATACTGGCTACATAAGAAGCGAACTTCCATCCTGTAATTGGAAAAACACAGTCATTATTTGTGCCGTTGGAGCAACCCCCCAGCATCAGACATAAGGGACATACTCGTTTTACCACAATTCAATCAATCTTCGGGCAAATAGTACGATCTATTTTAGTATCAAAATGGTACATAAAATCGAATAGAATCAATCTTGTGAACAGAGTGCGCATGTATGTAAAGTAATGGACTAAAAAAAACATCTAAAATATCTGCAAGAAAACAAAGTTTGGCTTAAACAGATGGACAAAGAAGAATACAACAAAAACGATTAGAAATTAGAAGTATATAGCAGAATCAAGAACATCATACTCTCAGAATGGCTAAATTTTAAACCTTTAAACGACGCCCAGTTTTAAGCTGTTGTACCAAGGAAAGGCGGTAGAAAAGTTGGAAAAAATGTATAACTTCGTTGTGCGTTAGCTGCTTCATCTATTATGTTTTGCAAAGCGCAAATTGCTTCAAATAATCTATACTGTAATCGAATACGAATTGGTAACAAAAAGGGAATCAATATAGATTTGTTTTTAAAAAAGATGTTTTTGGAACCAAATCATTCCAACCACCCCTGGGATGTATCTTCACCGACGAGTTAGGCTAGCATACAGGGAAGGATGATGGTGTGTTCCGAGTAGGATACTGTGTTTGTGTAGCAGAACGTGGCAAATGAACGGAAGGTAGAGCGAATACCCTTGATTGGGCGTGTGCGGTTCCAAAGTTTGTGCGTGGTAGAGCATAGAGATGGTAGAACAGACAGACTATATATTGGAAAACGGATGTTGAATGTCAAATAAAAGACGAAACATATTACATAAACGATTGGAATGTCGTAAGCAGTGTAGTGTGTGCCGTATAATAATATATTACACAAACATGCGAAAATTTATGAATAACCAACCATTGATCAATATTAACGTTTTGGGAATTATTTGCGTGCTTAAGGTTCATTTAATCCTAATTATTCGATCTCATATCTCATCGACGGACGAATCTGGGACTGTTATCATCTGAGGAATCTGGAAGATCATCTGAGCTGTAGACTTTGTCCAAAATTGACGACTCCTTCTTGGCCATGTTCGAGAGAAAGATGCTCGAAAGGACCTTTGGCCTCGTGTGTCTGGAAGGACAATGGAGGAGCTGCTACAGTGCCGAACGCTACAAGGTGTAAGGTGATTGTTGCGTCAAACATGAATCAATAAATGCCGCGTAATACAATTTACCCTTCTTAAAAACGAACACAAAACAGGTTCTTTAAATACATACGTTTATTCTTAATTAATTTGTCCATAATCGTCGTATTCTGCATAGGCTCGGGTCGAATTGTTTTGGCGTGGTTTAGCGTCTTATTTGTCGCATTAAAAATCTCCTGTTTTCCTTTATGTCGTTCGCTTATAAAAAGCACGCATATAATTACCGTCATGCTTTGAGCCGAGTGGTTACTAACTACTAATGCTCTCTCGCGGTAAAACGTGTAAGGTGCCTAGAGATAATTCATTTGAGCCGTTGCTCGCCACTGTGATCTCTCCATAATGCTGCGAATTAGAATCACCAGACCCCGGTGTCCCGGCCCGGTGGTACTGCGACAGCGGCCGGGGTTAAAGTCTCATCTGGGCCGTTCCCCCATAGTGAGGACTAACTATCCAACTATGTGGTAACAATAAGTCTAGTAAGCCAGAAATGGCAGGCATGACCAAGAGGTCGTTAGGCCAAGAAAGAAGAAGAAGACCCCGGTGTCATGAGATTGGCACCTGACAACCCAGCGAAGGCGTGAAAGACCCAAATTAAGACGCGGTGTGTGCGTTGATGAGTCCGTCGGAATGATCGAGATATTGGATTGGCCGACGACGGTGCTAGACTGTAAGCGGTGTAGAGAATAATTGCAACAGTTCTACAAATTGGTTGTAACACATGCTAATTAAGTAAGTAAGTAATCCCTACTTTTATCAATATCATTCTCAAGCCAACAGCAATACGGCCAGAACGTCCTTGAAGAATAAAAAAAAATCTCAAGCCACCACGCTTTCTTCAAAAGTAGTCCTCCGATAGCGACTGCTAGGTTGTGATTTCAGGGGTTCACCATCTTGCAGATTTGTGATTAGCAGACTGGGCTGTTGCCAACACTTTGATCGAGAATCTAATGTCTAACCTAATAATCTTTTGAGAAGTTTTCCATCGCCCAGCACCTGACACCTGGTCATCCATCCAACATCAGCATTAAAGAAAATAGATTACATTTCCCGAACCTACGAATGCTGAAAACTTATAACTATTTGTTTAGCATTCATTTATTTGCAATTGTCCTATTGTGTTTTGACGTAATACTTTTAAGCAAATATAAAAATAGCTATCGCCTAACGTCCATTTATAATTTTTTATCATTTTCGCATTTTTTTCCTACCGTGCACCTCAACAAACTGTTTTGTATAATTATTGTTTTTCTTGTGTACATCTAAAGCGAGTTTTAATGTCATGTTAATGCCTTTACCTAAGCGTTAAAGAAGATAAAAGAACATTCATCAATAGTGCAGTGGTCTCACTGTGTACCGGGGCTGATGAAGCTTCAGATAAGCTAAATACAAGCTCATTCCGATAATTGCTACTATTAAGAAGGCCAGTATAATTTTTCGCTCCCATACAGTCTCCATCTGACGATGTTCTTTCATCGATTGGACAACCAGCTCCATACCAGGCAGATCCATCTCGCGATACTCTCGACACAGCAAATTATCGTGCACGGTTAGATGAACGACCAGATAGTCTTTGTACATTGGCGGTTTAGCACATCGCAACTCGGGGAATAGTTTGTGCAGCTCTGGGTGGGAATGCATCGCCGGAATCACTTTATTCACTAGCCATTGCATCGAGCAGTTGCAGTTGATTGGATTACCTTGTAGATCGACACCTTGCTCAATTTGCTTCCAGTTGATCATATCTTCCGGTACTTGTTGTAGTACGTTGTAGCTAAGATCGAGCTGTTTAAAGATATGGCGTTTTTGGTAAGAAAGTACTTACAATACACTAAAACGGCGAAGTTGTTTTTACTTACTCTTTGCAATTCTTTCAGACCGGTAAATGTGTTGGACTCGATTGTAGACAGCCGCGGACAGAGAGAAATTTCTAGCTCTTGCAGATGTTCTACGGGAAACATGTGTTGAGTTTGAAAGAGCTTCTGGAGTCGATCACTTTTAGCTCACTTACCTGCATCCTCAAACGCACTCTTATTGATAGATCGCAAGTTTGGCATTCGGTTGAAGGAAACCTTCCTTAAGGTTCCCATTGCTGTACTAAATTTTGGAAAATTTTCAAAGTAGTTGCTCGATAAGTCCAGCTCTTCGAGCAATGGGAAACAATTGTTACAAAAGCTTGCTAGTCTGTTACTAGACAGATCGAGGATTCGTACACTTGGTGCATCTTTCGTTACGTCGATCTGATTGAAGCTGAGGGAAAGATCCGTTAATGTGTCGGGCAGTGATTCGAAAGGCCACGTAGTTAGTTTGTTGTGATGGAGCAACAATCGACGAAGCGATTTTGGCAGTATGATTGGTTTATCTCCTTTTTTGATAGAGTTGTAGGATAAGTCGAGTGTATCCAGTGCTTCCAACTTTGAAAGTTCCGTACGGACGGAGTCAATGTGGTTGTACGATAGGTTTAAATGCGTTAATTGGGACAGCGTGAACGTTTTCAAGCCCTTAATATCTTTGACCAAGTTGTTCGATAAATCAAGGTGTTGCAGCTTGTTAGGATAGTATACAAAATCTAAAATGATAAGTAGAACACAAGTACAGGATTCTCGTACAGTCTGCTTAGTCAAACCAATGCGGCAATGTGTCATGTATCTTACCACGTACGGCCGTTATCATGTTTCCTCGTAAAGAAAGTGTCAACAAATTTTGAAAATTCGCGAACGCTTCCTGTTCCACCGTGGTTATTTGGTTGTATTCAAGATTTAGGACCGTAACGTTTGCGTGGCCCTGGCAGCTGTGACAAATACAATGTTTAACATTTGTTTATTTTGCTTTGGTTGTAGAGAGTTAATGCGTTGCCGCCGCCCATTGGATCACTCACATATCGATATGGGGGATTTCGAGTCCGTTAAATATAACCTCAAACGTTCGATTCTCTTCCACTAAACTGTCCAGTTCGGTCCAGTTCCAGCTGCTAAAGTCGAAAGCAGTATTAAGCTGCTCATTATGTGTTTTCCACATAGTGTCGTTGAACTGTAGCGTCACTATGGCATCATTTTCCTCACGCACCGTACACTGCATATATTGGCAAACTTTCGCCGTAGCTAAAGGTTCACTTAACACGTGCACTATCGCTGTAAACAAGCTTAATAACTGCACAAAAACCCGTGCCCGAATGAATGCCATTGTTTCTGACTAGTCGTGTTAACGCCTAAACCACTTTAAACTCCCATAAGGATGAACTCAGCGCGAGTAAAAGTTCAATCAAACATCAATGCTTACTTCGGAGCAACTGGCCCGCATTACTATCACCCCTTGGGCTGTTATCATATCAACGTGTGATAACGATAACGCAAAGCTCTATAATAAAAAAGGGAGGGCAAATGATCCACCTCGAATCGCTCGACGGCCAATCTATCACCGAAGGTCAGTGAAGCATAATGTTGTTTCTTAACCACGCGTCGAGCGCAACATTCGCGCCCGAAGCGTGCGTGTGCCGTGAAACGAGGCGGACAATGGAAGCGTTCAGACGTTTAGTCAAGCTGCTGAATACTGACCTTTTTTTCAGTCGTGTTGGTGTGTGTATAGTAGTGGCGCTTGTCTGATAACTCGGTTGCAGCTGGCATTAGTTATTCATAAAATTGAACTTGAGACATGTTGGTTGAGGATGGAAAAAGTTAGTTTTACGTGCACGTATGCTAATAGGAGGATTTCCTTCGGGTTCTGAGAGAAAAGAAGTAGTGCAATGGTGTTGAATTTAAAATGCGAATAGTTTAGACAACCACGACAGAGAATGGTTGTAGCTCCCTGTCAGAAAGAACCGTAAAATGCGTCTGATATTGATGAGAAAACAACATGTTCCTGGTGGGTTTAGCGTTCGGCACCTTGGACCCAAGTTACAGAACATCATTTCATGTATTATTAGTTGTGGATCAAGTCCCTTGCGGATGCCTTATGGAACTAACCTCGCCTTTTCCGCGCACTGTTAGATCCGCCACTGTGTTACAGCACATCCTAAAACAGAATGACTTATAATAAGCCGCAAAAGGAGATAATGCAATACCTCTATAACGATGAAGGACGGCGGTTTTGCTAAAATATACTCCCAACTAATACCGGTATTAACCAATAGATTTGTTCTGGAGAATCCTTCGGATGGATCGGAGGATCGTAGGATTGCTACAGTAATAGCTACCATCACTCAAGTGTTTCCTGGATCAATTGATGGGACGGTTCTGTCAATATTCCATCCTAACATATGTTAGAAAATTGTTAGCATTTTCTTCTTTGGCGCTACGATCTCGCGTGGTCTTGGTCTGCCATTTGTTACTTTGGTGGCTATGTAGCTGGTTAATCAGTCCTGCGTGCGGGACGTATCCAGTCGAGAGCGCCACCACAACCTGAATCACCAGACGGACCTTTCGCCCGTTGTTTTTAAAATACAATTTACAATGATCGTAATAAGTTAATTATATTGCTTTATTTTAGGATTTTTTAGGAATTGATTAAATGGCTATCCTCGCTGGAATATTTACAGGAAAATGGCGATCCTGTGGCTATGGTGGAGTTGAAAAGAGATCTCAAGGATCATCATCAAATCAAATCATGAGTAAAAATATTCAACAAAGAAACATTAATCTTAAATGGTATATAGACTAGGTCTTACTTTATGCTCAGATAGAGTGTTATTCCATTGCATGTCCATAGCTGTGTTCATGCTCCGTTACAACCAAATTCAAATTGATTACAAAAAAGTTTTTCATAGAATAATTTCATCTATGACCGAGGGTTATGAAATAGCTTAACTAATTAACAAATAGTCTATATCCCTCGATGTATAGAAAAATTGATAGTGTAATTAAATAACCGCCTTTCTCTCAAAAACAACAACAACAATGAAAAAGACTTGTTAAAGGATTTGGTGTTTCATTTTATTCACCGTCACTAAATGGTACTGGATACGCTTAGTCTCTCTATATTAAACTCTGACCTTATTCGCTTGCTGCTGCATCTTCCGTGGGACTGACCGGTTTCACTGCTTCCGCTCCGACAAGACTACGTATCTTCGACACCTGCGACTGATCCAATGCAAACGAGTTGAAAATGTGACGACCGATATCCACGCTCTCCGGATACCCGTTCTCGCTACAGTACTGTAGACACTGTATTGCAACCGACGGCGTTCGATTGGTGATGCATAGATTAACGAACTCCCGCAGTCCGTCTACCCTCGGTTCACCCACGATCGAGTTCTGGTCCTTGCTTAGCTTCGTAAACACTGCCGATGCCTTCTCGTAATCACCGGCACGGGCACACAGCAGCAAAGCATCACCCAGCATCGGTCCTGGCATACCGGTGGACGTAGTGGCACGAGGTGCAGCGGCACGTTCCTCCATTCGGTTCCACATGTCCCACGCAATGTTGGCAAACCGTTGGACCAGATCTGCATGTTTTGGGTCGTCTTTCGATGGTTCGTTCGTGACCATAATGTGCAGCAACAGATTGACTAGATTTTCCCGGTTCGTGTGATCGAACTGTACCATGTGCGACCACAGGAGCGGTATGTGTTCGATGGCCATGTTCATCTCAACCGAACGTAAAATGTCCTCCATAACCGATGGTTCAGGAGTATAAACGTTCGGAACGAGCAGATGGTACGTTTCCAGGAAACTTTCCAATGGCTCTGTTGTGGCGAGCAGTGTGAAATAGTGCCGGTAGTAGATCGACTCCTTATACGAATCCCCGATCAGGTTATAGTTTTCGCCATGGTGGAGCAATTGGTTCACCCGCTTGGCAAGCTCTTTGTCGTGCAGATGATTGCGACAAACATCCATCGCCGTCACGAAGAAGAACGTATCCTTTGGATCCTGGATGGTAAAATCTTTACCCTCGATTTCGTTCATGATGTCGTGCAGCACGTGACTAACGGGGCCTCGCTCGCGACAGAAGATCACCAGCATATAGTACCAGGTGGCAAGCGATGGTTCGATGCCGAGCTTTTTGAACTCAGCGAGCGTTTTCAGGGCATACGTACGGGGGTGATTATACCCACCGATGGTCGTCACCGTCTGTAGGATGCCATTCAGCGTGCCAAGGTTCGGACGCAGCTGCTGCTGTTTCATGGTGGTCATAACCTCGCACACCAAATCCCACCGCTTGTCGTAGCTTTCCTTCAGGAACGATGCGATGTGCAATAGGCTGTTGAACGTGTTCGTGTCCAGCTCGATACCCTTCTCGATCGTTTCCTGGTACAAGGCCCACGCCTTTTCCACTTGAAAGAATCGAGCCATGCCCCGAATCATGGCGCAGTAGTGTTCCGGCCGTTTCGTTTCCAGCCCATGAAACAGTTCCTCCGCTAGCTCAAAGTCTTTCCACGTTTTGCGTTGTCTTTCGCGACCAACCGTACCCTGGCGGAACCAACGCTCTTCGATGAACTGTTCCGGTAGTGTATCTTCGTGGTTGTAAAAGCAAACCAGTTCCAGCAGCTGCTGCTTCAGTTCGTCTCCTACCTCGATTCCACTCTTTTTCAGCAGATTGTAGACGAGTATCGCATCCTTCACCTCGACACTGTCTATAAGCTTCTGCAGATCGGTCGTTTCCACCTTGCTCTCCTCATTGTACACCATCGTCGGTACGTACGCTTGTACCGGTGGATCAGCTTCCTTGTGCTGGAACAGATGTGCATTCTCCTGCCGTATCCAGTGGGCCGCCTTTCGGCCGGCTTCCTGCGCCAAGGCGAACGTTTTCTTGTTCGCGTTCGAGGTCGGTATCAAGTACGGATCGTCATGATATTTGTAGTGCGGTGCAGTCGGATCAAATCCAACCGTAGCGGAAAGTGCCATCAGAATATCGGTCGGTCCACGCTCGATTCTGGTTGGTATTACTATCTTTTCCTTCGTAACACCGGCTTCTGCTGACGATGAAGATGCCGGTTTGTGCTGGTGAGTAGAGGTGCTCTGTGACGCGCTTAACGCTTTGCCGTACGCTAATGTGGGGTTGCGTGGATGCAACCGTAACCGGTACATAGATTTCCACAAATTATTCATCTTTTTAGGAACTAATCGAGTGGTAATGTTAAGAAATAAATTTGGAAATGCAGATCGTCGTTCTTCCTTTGCAAAACACCTTTTCGACACAATCAAAACAACATGTGTTATGTCACGGCTGTGAACTGTCAAATAAGAATTGGTTTGTGTATAGCGCCATCTATATGTCAGAAGCTGGAACTGGTATAAATGACGATTTGAAAATTGTTGACCGTTAACTGAAAACGTGTTTGTAAAAAAACAAATAAATGAAGCGCATATCGTTTAGATAGCATACCGAATGAAAAACGTGATCAAAACTGTGAAGCTGTAAAGAAAACATGTTTAAAACAAATTTGTATAAAAATCATAATATTTGTTCACATTCTCGCGATTACGATGCAAACATTCTAAACTCGTACCATCCCACACTCAGTTACAAGTATTTAATAAATATGAGAGCAAACATAGAAACTGTGATGTTCCAGTTTCTGCCCCACTCTCAACCAACAAGTCATATGACGAGCCGGCACAATCGATTTGTCCTTCATTAGTAACAACGAGCGGAATACAGGCACCGCCGCTAGTTTTCACAAAACAGGCCGCCAGCCCGCCAATAATATTGACCCTTTTGATCGTTTAACAACAATGCACCTAACCTGTGTTGTGTTTTGCCGATTGAATCATTTCATCGCCTACGTCAGAAAGCCCCTGCGCGACAGAAGCGCTAAAAATATACACTCCCACCTGACTGACATTCACTATTAATGATAGTATATTAGCAAGTGGATGCTAATTGTTCCCCAGCTTATCATCGCCGTTGCTTCCAAAACCCGACACGATAAAGCCGAACATTAATATATTGGTGAATTTAGTTCAAGTCAAGACTTCTCCCAGACCAGTACGTGCGTTCTATCTTGCGAAAGTGTTTAAATACTTAAGATTTCAAAAACCAAAATAAAACATCGTTCTACCAACTTTACAAGATGTCTGAGACGCAAGTAAGTATTCGGTCTTTCACCTGGACGCAAAATCCTTCCTTTCGCGCCGTGTGTGTTCAAAGTGGCACAAAGATTTTGATCAGTTTTTGGGTGTGTTTGTCGTGCGTTTCAGTTTGTGTGCGATCTGTGCGGTCAGCGCTACTCCACGTTCGAGATCCTGATGACGCACAACCGGCTGAAACATTATCACACGATCAAGTTCGGTTGTGGATACTGCAACGAGACGTTCCGCCATGAGGATGATCTGTACTGCCACTTCGTCCTGACGCATCGTGTCGATCCGTACGCAAAGTCACGGTGCAATAGTAGCGAGTCGGAAGCCGATTCCGAGCTGTACGGTAGTCCGAGAGATACACTTATCCGCCAGGCAGAGGACACCTGCGGTCAGATGCGGCTGATCAGTGAAAGTGATGATGGGTCGGAATCGATTGGTAGCAGCTGCTCGGGGGAGAGTTCCGATGAGGAAGATGGCAGCGATCTGGAGCTTAACTACAACGAACTGTATATGAGACGGAAACGTAGTGCTATGACGCAGGAGGAAATTTCGGAGCTGACTGACGTGTTTAAGAAATCGGTCCAGTCGACCCACACCACGAAGCTACGGTTATAGCCAAAGGGGTGACATCGATAGCCTGTAAATAGCACACTAATTCCTATGTGAAGGACAGTTGAACCACAAAAATCATTCTGCGTGAGGGATGATCAAACGTCACGCATGTAGTCATGCGATGCAATTAGCTTCTCGCTAATGTTGTTTTTCTATGTAAGTGTAGAAAAAGAAACACTATCATAATTCGTCGATCGAGGATCGCGAAGATCGCGCTTTCTGGCATCTGGAGAGCGTCGACGATATTATACTTAGCACTTAGGATGGAATGAAGCCTGCGCTCTATCGCTTGGGGCCTATACTCCTTACGGTCACAGACGCACTCGAACCGGTTGTGTCAACAGAGGAAGAGAGCAGAACCACCACCTCCCCTCTCCCCCACCCTACCACTCCACACTTTGCCATAGCCGCTAATGGTGGTGTGAAATAATTTTTCGCAAATATTATGATTGTCATTGGCGATGGTTTGATGTTGCGCTTTAAGGGAGGCCCTCCTGTCATGTTGGCATTGTTAGGTGCATTTATCGCATTTCCGACGTTGTTACCGTGCGGGAACTTACTCCGGTGTGAAATCACCCCCGGAAACTGTATCCAGCTTTTGGAAGTGTGAAGCGTGAGTGCGGACGTGCGGTAATTGCAAAGGTGACGAAACGGAATGCCAACAGCTCGGGAAGATCACCAACGTAGAGAGTGTGGAGCGAAGCAGTAAGTCGGCGGGACACGTTAATGGTGATGTTTTATTTGGGAAGAAAATATTGTAGAAAAAGAGCGTCAAGTGTAGCGATAAGAAACATGAAAGTTGGACAAATAAATGAACTTTAAGTCAACGTGATTGCCCGCAGTTTGGAGATTTTTTTTTTCTTACTGACACGCACCGACAATGGTTTTCGGTCAGCACAGTCGTTTGGACAGAAGAAGGACAGGAGCAGGGCGCCAACTACTCTCCCCATCCCGCCCAATGCATGACCGGGTGTGTAATTATGGTCCCACTGTTAATGTTAATGATAATGCATCGGAAGAAACCATTGAAATTGAACGGAGGGAGACTGAGATAAATAAATAAAAAGAAATCACGCCACAACCACAGTACAGCAGGAAGATTCCTGCTTCGTGGAACGGTGTAGGGCTAGGCCAGTACGGGCATCCGGGCACACCAGACATTATCAGAACCTTCGACCTGGCCTTCCACGACCCGCAAAAGTTGCAGGTTATGGGGCGATGTGTTTATGCTACACGTCCTCGCATCGTCCTCGCAGATAATACGCCATCCTGCCGCCACCAGGATGGATTCGGTTTTCAATAAAAATAAGATATGAAAAAGCATAACATAAATGGCGCACTGTGGGCTTATATTTATGATGTACTTCTTGTGCTTCCTTTTATTGCACATTGCTCGATCCATCTCAGACATATTTTAGCCTCATTACATTCGGACTTCATGGTCGTGTGTTTTCGAACGCGCAGTTTTGTTCTTTTCTTTGCTTTGCCTCCAGCTCCAGGCTGCAGGTCGTTATTAGTCATAAACGTAAACGATGAACACCGGCCGAATGAATGAACGAATGGCTGGAGTGATGACTGGCCGGTGATCATTAGGAAGCGTTTTACTACGGCCTCGTTACAGCAGGAACAGGTTTAGTAATAAAACGCGGGGGACCATATTTAAACATGTTTCGTACGCCATCCATCAAAGCAATTTTGTGATAACAGAAAGGGTGTTTTTCTTGGTTAATAATTTCCCAGAACTCTAAATTCTCTTCTCTTAACTGCAACATAAGACTGCAAAACTTACTGTATGCATCCCAAAAATAGGACACATCGCCTAAAGTTGATCAAAACTCTTATACATCCCTTCAGTTCCCTGCGCATGATTTCTCGTTTCGCTTTCATTAGTTTCGGCCGGACTCGGGAGATGATGTGCGAATGGTCGACGCGTGCCAAATGGTCATAAACATTAGCTCCAAAAATTACAGTCGTCAAGCTTTTAAATGTCAGCTAGCGGGGTGGGTAATTTTCTTATTACGCACAATTAAGATTACCCGGATCGTTTGGTTGGCGGTTTGTGGTTTCCACCCGGCTGTGATGAGGATGGTTATTGGTTCGACCACCTGGTGATGAGATGGATGCCATTGGTTTATGCTTTATTAAAGATGGCTTTTACTGCTTTAGTCTCTTGCGTTCAATATGGTGTAGGAATGCTGTAGGAACCATGATGAAGTTAATATATTATGAAAATTCTATTTGTATAATATTATCCAATTTATACAATTTTATTTTATAACAATACCGAAATTCGGTTTAAAACGAACGAATAAAATGATGATATAAAAAAAATAAATTATCTTATTAAATGACGTAAAAATTATACTGCATGACAAGCGTAAAAAGCGGTTTAAGTGCTTAATAACAGCAAAAAAAGAAAAAAAAACCTAGTATATCACAAAAATGTAAGCTTCTTTCTTACGGTGGTATAATTTGAAGACTCGACCGTGTCAAATTACCTTAATTAACTTCATTATTTCATAATATCTGGCAAAATTGTAAACCATTTAATCTCAATTACCTCACCGAAAGAAAACAACGGTGGACATATGATGGAGATTGAAGACTTATGCTGGATCAGGTGAACTTTACCGCAAGAATGTAAAGAAGCACAGTGAGTTGTCTGGATCAGATCAGAATATTTTAAGTCCTTCTGCTATAGAGCGTCCTGTGACGGATGAGTCATAGAATTAAGATCGGAAATTAACGAAAAATTGTAGTCAATAATTGTAGAACATAAAGCCAAATCTTGACAGGAATAATAAAATAATGGTAAAGTGTGAAATAAAAGGCTATCCTTCAATTCCACCAATCGATCCATAAGACCAGGCGATAACAGGTGATTGATAACAAAATCTTAAAGTCACAGCATCACAGAAATAAATTTTAGTCAAATGGTAATCATTTAACAATACATAACTTCCATAAAAATTAAACAGTAATATAAAAATATGCTACAATGCGAATAAGTTTAAGTAAAATGCTTTGTGTTGTAGATAGAACAAGCCAAGAAAAGTTTATGAGCTCAATGTTTGGGTTTCAATTATTTATACGCTTAGCTGGTAGCACAACCTGAAAATATAATGAAGCATCCAGGCAAAGCTTTATAATGTTAGTTTGTCCGTTACTTATTGAAAGCTAAGTCTTCTTTTAGTTCTTCTATAATTATAAACCTAAGTCTTCATCTACTTTCTGCTAATAAACTCTCAGGAAATATTGGTCTGCTTATTCTGGCTTCCTTGACGTTTTAATGTACCCGTGGCTCGATAGTTCGCGTACCAAGGAACTCTGTACCTGAACGGGATTTAGCATAAGTTATGTCATGGTTCCACTACTACTAAATCAGCAAGAAATTCTAAAACTTAGTCTTCCTGATTGTGTACATATTTTCCTAAACCATTTTTTAAATAACCATAAATCATATTTGCAGATTTTAAACAATTATATTTAAACCAAGACCGTTGAGTGGTTCAATGAGGATTTTGTATGCAAAAGATGTCATTAATTATGAGATTTCTATAAACTCTTAAAGCTTTCAGCGTAGAAGTAGACCGTTGACATTACTATCAATAAACTGATCACTATTGCTGTCCAAACTGTTGTCATAAATAATATTATTATCATTTTCTACTTGATTCTTGCTTACGACAGCACTTGGTGAAATATTTAACCATACAATGTACACACTATCCACCTTGTTTTTGACACCTTTTCATGAATAATGCAGCACGCCTTTCAGTACCTTTTTTTACTCATGTAAGTTAGGTGAAATTGTATAATAAAATTACAATTACAGTTTTTACTTTGTTTATTGAAATTCTTTTCCAAAGTGAATCTTAAAGATTAATTTATCTACATAAATTTCTTCCGTCAATAACATTATTCGTTTGTGTACGGATTTCAATTTGTACAAGCACACAGTAAAACAACATTAATCATCGATCAAACAAAGCTGTTCTCGTTACGATGCTTCGGTTCCGTTCGGTGCGGTACATAAAACGAAAAACCACAAAAACTTTACAATTTTCGGGGTTAAAAGAAAAACCTTCTGTGCGCGGGTTTTCGTATAAATCCAACCCCCAAACACATCAAGGCGTATGCGATTATTGATGGTTTGTTGAGCTGCATCGCATCGATCAACACAGTCAACAGAGGGAATGTTGTAATATGCGTCATGCATGGCGACATTGTAGCACCAAACACCTCTCTATCTCTCTCGCGAGTTCTTCCTCGCTACTCTTGTGCGCTACTGCGAACAAACAACACTTTTGCTTCCTCACCCAGACACCTTACATCTTCAAAGTTACAGCTTCATTCCCGGCCTTTTCGCTCAATCGACGGCTGTGGCTACCCTTGAAATGGGGATTGATCTTTCTTGATCGTTCTTTGTTCGTGTGTTTGAAGAAGTTGCTGGTGGGCTGGTGGTTAGTCTCAAACGGTTCAATATAAATCAATCACTTCCTGATGGGAACCTGCTGTAACGCCAAAAACCCTGAAGGATGAAACGATTGTGAGTACACGGAGGAGTCTTATTTTTTCTTGAAGCGTTAGTACTCTTTATGCAAAAATGATTTTATCAGGGCACGAGTGTGCTTAGGCCTGTGCGTGGATTAACACTCAAGTGGCGCATTAGCGTGGCGGTAAAAATATCTTTCTCCAAAAAACAAAACAACCAAATTGCGTTACCTTAAACTGAGGATATCGATTTTATTACCTTTACAGGTTTCAGGGTTTTTTCTTCTGTTTCGGTCGCTTACATGAAGCGTGGATGAAAATAATCAACCTTCTTCCTAGCCCAAACAAAACAGAAACGGGAGGTTTACTCGGGTGTAGCAATAAAAAACCCGGAACCACCCTTAATGCCAGCAACCCACCAGCAGCAACACCGACGTATATCATTCGGAAGGTTTATGCAAAGCTGACCTTTATTTGTTGCTGTGTTTAAGTGAAGATGTTACCTTCTGTTTTTTTCTGACTTTTGTTCTCAGGGTCGGAACTTTAAAGCCAAAGAGTCCACAGTTCCAAGGTGAACAGTACTCCCATTTCGTCGTCGCCGAGTGATGCAGCGTGTGAGCTCAATTTTTACGACACTTTTCCGATACAGTCTCCGTGTCTGTTTTGTTGCACGAGACGCACTGGGCCACGGTTCGATTTTCGTGCGAAAATCAAATAAACCATTAAAGTTTAATTATCGAGAAATTGTTTACGATCGAACAAAGTCCGAGCCACACCAGCTCGGTGCTTGGGATCGGGGTTCCTTCCAACTCGACCGTAGCATCTCGTTATCTGCCGCACGCAGAACGAATGAGTCCCTTAACCGTCTTGAAGACACGTGTTACTCCACACCAGCTGAGGCTCCAACGATGGTAGATGCCGATTATCACCAACGCACCGATGGTGCTGCGCGTATAGTTTGCGCGCTTTTTGTAATAAAATTTAATCGATTACATCGTCACGACGAACGGTCGACTGGTGCGATGGTGCGCGAATGACAGGACGGACGGACCGAACAGGAATCCGTGGCTTTGTCTACGTGCCGGGTTACTGTCGGGATCGGTTGGAAGAAACAAAAAAGGAAATCCTCACGCTTACGGGCCACGGTTTCTTTTGGTTTCGTTTTCTGCTCTGCCGATGTCTTTGTCAATCTCGTGAGATTTCTCAATCAGCCGCTGGTTTGCACCTTTTTTGCTTGCTTGCTTTCTTTCTTTCTGTCTTTCCTACCACCTTTTGGCTGCCCAGCTTTACTGCTCGTTGGATAAATTTGGAAGTTGTTATGGAAAATAATTACTCCCGTACGGCTGCCCCGGTAGTTACAGCGGTTCGCACGATGTTTCTCTTTAGTTTGTCCCTTTTCTTATGGTTGTTGTTGTTTTTTTGTGTCTGGATTTTGGTTGTTCTCGGACTACGAGAGAGAGCGCTTGGAGCCGGTGGATGAATAAGATATCGAATAAAATTAAGACTTCTGATGAAGGATGACTGTCATTGATGGTGGTAGAGGATGCCTTCGGTGTGTTGCTTTTGGCGGTAAAGGTTGAAAGTTCAATGAAATTTGTCGTCTTTTAATTGAGTTTTGTGATGATTTGTTTTTGGGGGCTTTTTTCATGGCTGTCATCGTCTTTTGTAATAATTGCAACAGGAAATAAATAATGAAAAAACACTGTTTTTTTGTGGTGTTAAAACTTTTTCAATAATGGTCAGACACTAGTTCTGACTGTGACGGAAGGTTGATCATTTGCTAGCACGATGCACCACAGCTGACACCGATGCCACAGACTGTAAATATTATAGTGTTTGAGTTATTTATGCAAATTTCTCATCTCATCCCAGTCACGACACTGTCCCGTACTGGCGAGACACTCGAGACAGGAGATCGTTCAATGTGATGAAACCTTTGCGACAGACGCTTGCTGTTGACATTGTTTGTGTTTGTTTCGAAAATAGGGGAATGTGATGATAGTGGTAAAATTGCATATCAAAAGCCAACTTCATTTTAGCTTAACGTTCGTTTGTTTGCTATGGTTTTACTTAGCTCAGTCTGATTGATTTTTTTCTGATAAAGTTTTTTACTCTATGATTCAAGTTTCTTATCAGTTTATCGCATTCATTTTCATTTTTCAGTTTTTGTTTAGTTTTTGCAGATTTTGTGTCAAGAATGATTCATTTTAACTACTACCGTCGGATCAAGTACATAAAAACCTAAAAATACAATAAGTAGGTAATGTAACAAATATTTATTTGCACTTTCCTTTTCTTATTTTATTCCATTTTATTAAATGGTGGAATTTCACAATCTGTCTTACTCTTATCAGTTAGCTTACCACCTGCTAGACCTGATTTTTCTGTTTCTGTAGTACTGATTGTCTACTGTCATTATCGTTTTTCGCAATAGGTTTTACTTTTACAATTGACATGATTTCTAAACTCTTTGCCCTTTGTATGTAAACTTTTTATCATGTGAAATTTTTAAATTTTGTGATTCTAAAGAAAAATTTTTTAAAATTAATTAAAGAATTTAACTATTCAAAAACATTTCAAAACTCACTCGTAATGATATACGATTAGAAGAACGATAGTAAGTTTATTAAAATTTCTTGGAGTGAAGCAAATATGATTTAGTTATCGGAGGATTAATCCAGTTTCTCTCTTCTTACTCAATCTTTTAAATGATATCTTGGATTTTTTCCGTAAGCACTTACTCAGATTCAACGTTAGTGGGTTTTGTCTTTTCTAATTAAATGTCATATAAAACCATTTTTTTATTTCCATAATTACGGCCAGGCCGTATATCTCAATACTTTTCTTAAATTTAACGAATAAATTTCAAGTAATTTATATGCTATTTTGGGAGAGATTTCTGCTTCTCCCGTCGCTGGCACATACGATTGAAATAGAAAAGCAGAAACGAGACTGTATAAACATTTATTAACTCGATTTTACTGTATAACAAAAATGCATTTATTAAGAATAGATTAAACAAGTTTTGGTAAGCGTTACATAAGTGACTTAGAAGAAACAAATAAAACTATAAAATTAAAATCTAAATAAATATTTTAAGAAGTTTTTTTTAACCTTCTTTGACAAAGTACTACCCAAATGTGAAATAAATTTTTGAACTACTCGATTGATCGATTTATAAATTTTTCACTGCATATTACCTTCTTTTCTCTTTCCTAGAGGGTAAGGTTATAAAATATATTTGCTTTATTATATTAAGATTAAAATTAATAATACTAAGTGACATATTATTGTTTTATGTTATAGTTTAGTTTTTCTAATTATTATTATTATTATAAATT
>KZ061648.1:327320-364052 GCA_002091835.1 Anopheles maculatus
GCATGACCGGGTGTGTAATTATGGTCCCACTGTTAATGTTAATGATAATGCATCGGAAGAAACCATTGAAATTGAACGGAGGGAGACTGAGATAAATAAATAAAAAGAAATCACGCCACAACCACAGTACAGCAGGAAGATTCCTGCTTCGTGGAACGGTGTAGGGCTAGGCCAGTACGGGCATCCGGGCACACCAGACATTATCAGAACCTTCGACCTGGCCTTCCACGACCCGCAAAAGTTGCAGGTTATGGGGCGATGTGTTTATGCTACACGTCCTCGCATCGTCCTCGCAGATAATACGCCATCCTGCCGCCACCAGGATGGATTCGGTTTTCAATAAAAATAAGATATGAAAAAGCATAACATAAATGGCGCACTGTGGGCTTATATTTATGATGTACTTCTTGTGCTTCCTTTTATTGCACATTGCTCGATCCATCTCAGACATATTTTAGCCTCATTACATTCGGACTTCATGGTCGTGTGTTTTCGAACGCGCAGTTTTGTTCTTTTCTTTGCTTTGCCTCCAGCTCCAGGCTGCAGGTCGTTATTAGTCATAAACGTAAACGATGAACACCGGCCGAATGAATGAACGAATGGCTGGAGTGATGACTGGCCGGTGATCATTAGGAAGCGTTTTACTACGGCCTCGTTACAGCAGGAACAGGTTTAGTAATAAAACGCGGGGGACCATATTTAAACATGTTTCGTACGCCAGCAGGTCGTTATTAGTCATAAACGTAAACGATGAACACCGGCCGAATGAATGAACGAATGGCTGGAGTGATGACTGGCCGGTGATCATTAGGAAGCGTTTTACTACGGCCTCGTTACACCAGGAACAGGTTTAGTAATAAAACGCGGGGGACCATATTTAAACATGTTTCGTACGCCATCCATCAAAGCAATTTTGTGATAACAGAAAGGGTGTTTTTCTTGGTTAATAATTTCCCAGAACTCTAAATTCTCTTCTCTTAACTGCAACATAAGACTGCAAAACTTACTGTATGCATCCCAAAAATAGGACACATCGCCTAAAGTTGATCAAAACTCTTATACATCCCTTCAGTTCCCTGCGCATGATTTCTCGTTTCGCTTTCATTAGTTTCGGCCGGACTCGGGAGATGATGTGCGAATGGTCGACGCGTGCCAAATGGTCATAAACATTAGCTCCAAAAATTACAGTCGTCAAGCTTTTAAATGTCAGCTAGCGGGGAGGGTAATTTTCTTATTACGCACAATTAAGATTACCCGGATCGTTTGGTTGGCGGTTTGTGGTTTCCACCCGGCTGTGATGAGGATGGTTATTGGTTCGACCACCTGGTGATGAGATGGATGCCATTGGTTTATGCTTTATTAAAGATGGCTTTTACTGCTTTAGTCTCTTGCGTTCAATATGGTGTAGGAATGCTGTAGGAACCATGATGAAGTTAATATATTATGAAAATTCTATTTGTATAATATTATCCAATTTATACAATTTTATTTTATAACAATACCGAAATTCGGTTTAAAACGAACGAATAAAATGATGATATAAAAAAAATAAATTATCTTATTAAATGACGTAAAAATTATACTGCATGACAAGCGTAAAAAGCGATTTAAGTGCTTAATAACAGCTAGAAAAAAATCTTAGTATACCACAAAAATGTAAGCTTCTTTCTTACGGTGGTATAATTTGTAGACTCGACCGTGTCAAATTACCTTAATTAACTTCATTATTTCATAATATCTGGCAAAATTGTAAACCATTTAATCTCAATTACCTCACCGAAAGAAAACAACGGTGGACATATGATGGAGATTGAAGACTTATGCTGGATCAGGTGAACTTTACCGCAAGAATGTAAAGAAGCACAGTGAGTTGTCTGGATCAGATCAGAATATTTTAAGTCCTTCTGCTATAGAGCGTCCTGTGCCGGATGAGTCATAGAATTAAGATAGGAAATTAACGAAAAATTGTAGTCAATAATTTTAGAACATAAAGCCAAATCTTGACAGGAATAATAAATTAATGTCAAAGTGTGAAATAAAAGGCTATCCTTCAATTCCACCAATCGATCCATAAGACCAGGCGATAACAGGTGATTGATAACAAAATCTTAAAGTCACAGCATCACAGAAATAAATTTTAGTCAAATGGTAATCATTTATCAATGCATAACTTCCATAAATATTAAACTACTTATCAGGCGCTACAACCGCTTCGCGGTCTTGGCCTGCTGCAACAATCCTCGATACCGCTCACGGTCTAGCGCCGTCGTCTGCCAATCCATTATCCCGGCCGTTCTGGCGGACGCATCAACGCCATCACTCCATCTCAGTTTGGGCCTACCACGCCTCCTCTGTCCATGTGGACGGCCTAAAAGGACTTTACGGACTGGGTCGTCCGGTGCCATTCTCATGACATGACCAGCCCACCGGAGCCTGGCGAGCCTAATTCGCTGCACGATGGTAAGATCACCGTACAGCTCATAGAGCTCGTCGTTGTAGCGGCTCCTCCATTGTCCTTCCACACATACGGGGCCAAAAATCCTTCTGAGCATCTTCCTCTCGAACGCGGCTAAGAGGGTTTCGTCAGTTTTGGACAGAGTCCATGTCTCAGAGGCGTATGTGAGTACTGGGACTATAAAGGTTTTGTACAGTCCCAGCTTCGTCCGTCGATACGGGGCCAAAAATCCTTCTGAGCATCTTCCTCTCGAACGCGGCTAAGAGGGTTTCGTCAGTTTTGGACAGAGTCCATGTCTCAGAGGCGTATGTGAGTACTGGGACTATAAAGGTTTTGTACAGTCCCAGCTTCGTCCGTCGCAACAGGTATTTTGAGTGGAGAAGTTTCCTCAGACTGTAGTATGACCGGTTGGCAGCCAGCACCCTTGCGCGCAACTCAACGTCTATGTTGTTGTCGGTGCTGACTTTTGAACCCAGATAGGTGAAGTTTTGGACGACCTCGAAGGTGCGATCACCTATCTGTACATCACCCCTGCGTAAATCAGTGTTTGTTAGCAGGGCCGCTGGTGGTGCCACCATCATTTTGGTTTTTGCCTCGTTGATCTCCAACCCGAGGTTCAGTGCCGCATGCTCGATCCTTTGGTAAGCTTCTGCTACATAGGAGAGCCTCAAACCAATGATGTCTATGTCATCAGCGTATGCCAAGATCTGGAGTGACTTATAGAAGATGGTCCCCGAAGTTTCCACCTCCGAGTCTCGGATGGCCCTCTCTAGCGCCAGATTGAATAGGAGGCAAGCAAGCCCGTCTCCCTGGCGCAGACCCTTGGTGGTAGCAAAGGGCCCTGAGAGTTTTCCATCCACCTTCACCTGGCATGTGATGTTGGTCATCGTCATACGTACAAGCCTGGTAAGCTTGGCCGGGATTCCAAATGAGCTCATTGCGTCGTATAGTTTTACCCTGGCTATGCTATCGTATGCGGCTTTAAAATCAATGAAGAGATGGTAGGAGTGTAGCTGCTGTTCCGCCATCTTCTCCAAGATTTGCCGCATGGTGAATATCTGGTCAGGGGTTGATTTTCCGTTTCGGAATCCTCTTTGATAGTTTCCAACTATCTCTTCAACGAATGGGACAAGCCTGTCTTGTATAACTAGGGAGAGAATCTTGTAGGCGGTATTCAACACCGTAATACCCCTGTAGTTGCTGCACTCTAGCCTATCTCCCTTCTTGTATATGGGGTAGATGATGCCGAGATTCCAATCACAAGGCATCGATTCGCTATCCCATACCTCAGTAATGATTTGATGAATTTCCTGTTCGAGTGCTGCACCTCCGTTTTTGATCAGCTCGGCTTCTATTCCGTCGGTACCTGGTGCCTTGTTGTTCTTGAGCCGACGGATGGCCTTTCGTGTGTCTTCAATGCTAGGTGGCAGTAGCATGATATCATCTGCTAGTGGAGCCTCTAGCTGTTCGTTGAACTGATCATTTAATAATTCATCAAAGTACTGAGCCCATCGCGAGAGGACCTCTGGCTGGTAACTGACCAGATTTCCATCCTTATTCCGACAGCAGGTCACCTTAGGTCTGAAGTTGTTTCGGTGGCCTGCTATCTCTTGGTAAAACTTTCTTCCTGGTCGGTGACGCACTCTTATTTCTTGAAGTTCCCGCACTCGTTGGTCTTCCCATGCTTGTTTTTTGGTGCGGTGAACTCTTTTTTCCTCTCGTCTGAGCCGTGAATATTCCTCTGCGCATGCCCGCGTTCTATGCCGCTGTTGCATTGCTCGGTATGCACAGTTCTTACGTTCGGTCACTTGTCTACATTCATCGTCGAACCAGCCAGATCTGGTGTTGTCCCGACGTGGTGGGAGTGTGGTATTGGCACAGTTGATTATCTTTGTTTTTAGAGCGTTCCACCGTTCGCTCGTAGTTATGTACTCGTTTGTTGGTAGTAGAGCCTCACCTAAAGCGGCTTCGAAAGCCTGTTGGACATGACTGTCCTTTAGGGAGTCCGTGTTGAGGCGAGCCTGCGTGTTAGCTTCACCCCCATTGGCGCGGGGGCGGGCGATTCTGAAACGCATCACTAGGCCAACCAGGTAGTGATCGGAATCGATGTTGGCTCCTCTATAAGTTCTGACGTTCAACAGGCTCGACTGTCTTCTGCGGCTAATCAACACGTGGTCTATCTGGTTGGAAGTGGCTCCATCCGGAGACACCCACGTAGCTTTGTGGATGTCCCGACGCGCAAACTTGGTACTTCCGACGACCAGATTGCTTGAAGCTGCAAGCTGGACCAATCTACTACCATTATCGTTGCTGTGCTCATGTAGACTGTGACTTCCAATGTATTGGCGGTACATTGGCTCCCTACCGACCTTTGCATTGAAGTCCCCCAGGATGATTTTTACGTCATACCTGGGACACTGGTCAATTGTTTTTGTGAGGAGGCCATAGAACAGGTCCTTATCCTCCTCGTCCTTGTCTTCGGTAGGGGCGTGAACGTTAATGAGGCTGATGTTGAAGAATCTGCCTCGCATGCGCAGGGTGCATAGCCTATCATTGATAGCCTTGAAGCCGATGATCTCGGATTTCAGCCGGGGACCTACGGCGAAACCCGTTCCGAACATGTGGTGGCGGTCGTGGCAGCTATAATAAATGTCGTAGCGGTTGCTGCCACGCCTGTTATGCACACCATTCCCTAGCCAGCGAATCTCTTGCAGTGCTACGAGGTCCATGTTTAGTGTGGCTAGGGCGTCATCTAGTTGCCTCAAGGCTCCGGCTCTGTAGAGAGTGCGTACGTTCCATGAGCCCATATAAATCGTAGTCCGGGGGCGGTGCGGGGGTCTAATATCGTGAAGTCCGGGTGTCGAAGAATTGTCTAAGCTTTCTGTAGTCGTGATAGAGTACTTGAGACAGGGTGACTGGCCCTGCGCTCAAGCCCCCAGTACCTCTGGAGGGCCTCGTGGTAGTTTGGTTTTTCGTCTGGTAACCCACCCGACGTTCAGGCAGTCCGGTTGCCCGGTCCGCCCACCCCCCTCCTGTTCAGCCGTGCTCCACCATCCGCCCAAGGGGTTGGGACTGGCCCGTTTACCCAAGCTTGGATATACGGTGAAGCAGGTTACCACTCTGCACGACGGGGACGTGACGGAATAGGAGTTGAGTAGGAGAGCCTATGTAACCCTTTACAGGGTCTCGGATCCTACCCCATTAGCAGAGCTATTAAAAAAGAAAATATTAAACAGCAATATAAAAATATGCTACAATGCGAATAAGTTTAAGTAAAGTGCTTTGTGTTGTAGATAGAACAAGCCAAGAAAAGTTTATGAGCTCAATGTTTGGGTTTCAATTATTTATACGCTTAGCTGGTAGCACAACCTGAAAATATAATGAAGCATCCAGGCAAAGCTTTATAATGTTAGTTTGCCCGTTACTTATTGAAAGCTAAGTCTTCTTTTAGTTCTTCTATAAGTATAAACCTAAGTCTTCATCTATTTTCTGCTAATAAACTCTCAGGATATATTGGTCTGCTTATTCTGGCTTCCTTGACGTTTTAATGTAACCGTGGCTTGATAGTTCGTGTACCAAGGAACTCTGTACCTGAACGGGATTTAGCATAAGTTATGTCGTGGTTCCACTACTACTAAATCAGCAATAAAATTCTAAAACTTAGTCTTCCTGATTGTGTACATATTTTCCTAAACCATTTTTTAAATATCCATAAAACATATTTGCAGATTTTAAACAATTATATTTAAACCAAGACCGTTGAGTGGTTCAATGAGGATTTTGTATGCAAAAGATGTCATTAATTATGAGGTTTCTATAAACTCTTAAAGCTTACAGCGTAGAAGTAGATCGTTGACAATAATATTAATAAACTAATCGCTATTGCTGTCCAAACTATCGTCATAAATAATATTATTATCATTTTCTACTTGATTCTTGCTTACGACAGCACTTGGTGAAATATTTAACCATACGATGTACACACTATCCACCATGGTTTTGACACCTTTTCATGAATAATGCCGCACGCCTTTCAGTATCTTTTTTTTACTCATGTAAGTTAGGTTAAATTGTATAATAAAATTAGAATTACAGTTAATACTTTGTTTATTGAAATTCTGTTCCAAAGTGAACCTTCAAGATTAATTTATCTACATAAATTTCTTTCGTCAATAACATTATTCGTTTGTGTACGGATTTCAATTTGTATAAGCACACAGTAAAACAACATTAATCATCGATCAAACAAAGCTGTTCTCGTTACGATGCTTCGGTTCCGTTCGGTGCGGTACATAAAACGAAAAACCACAAAAACTTTACAATTTTCGGGGTTAAAAGAAAAACCTTCTGTGCGCGGGTTTTCGTATAAATCCAACCCCCATACACATCAAGGCGTATGCGATTATTGATGGTTTGTTGAGCTGCATCGCATCGATCAACACAGTCAACAGAGGGAATGTTGTAATATGCGTCATGCATGGCGACATTGTAGCACCAAACACCTCTCTATCTCTCTCGCGAGTTCTTCCTCGCTACTCTTGTGCGCTACTGCGAACAAACAACACTTTTGCTTCCTCACCCAGACACCTTACATCTTCAAAGTTACAGCTTCATTCCCGGCCTTTTCGCTCAATCGACGACTGTGGCTACCCTTGAAATGGGGATTGATCTTTCTTGATCGTTCTTTGTTCGCGTGTTTGAAGAAGTTGCTGGTGGGCTGGTGGTTAGTCTCAAACGGTTCAATATAAATCAATCACTTCCTGATGGGAACCTGCTGTAACGCCAAAAACCCTGAAGGATGAAACGATTGTGAGTACACGGAGGAGTCTTATTTTTTCTTGAAGCGTTAGTACTCTTTATGCAAAAATGATTTTATCAGGGCACGAGTGTGCTTAGGCCTGTGCGTGGATTAACACTCAAGTGGCGCATTAGCGTGGCGGTAAAAATATCTTTCTCCAAAAAACAAAACAACCAAATTGCGTTACCTTAAACTGAGCATATCGATTTTATTACCTTCACAGGTTTCAGGGTTTTTTTCTGTTTCGGTCGCTTACATGAAGCGTGGATGAAAATAATCAACCTTCTTCCTAGCCCAAACAAAACAGAAACGGGAGGTTTACTCGGGTGTAGCAATAAAAAACCCGGAACCACCCTTAATGCCAGCAACCCACCAGCAGCAACACCGACGTATATCATTCGGAAGGTTTATGCAAAGCTGACCTTTATTTGTTGCTGTGTTTAAGTGAAGATGTTACCTTCTGTTTTTTTTTGGCTTTTGTTCTCAGGGTCGGAACTTTAAAGCCAAAGAGTCCACAGTTCCAAGGTGAACAGTACTCCCATTTTGTCGTCGTCGAGTGATACAGCGTGTGAGCTCAATTTTTACGACACTTTTCCGATACAGTCTCCGTGTCTGTTTTGTTGCACGAGACGCACTGGGCTACGTTTCGATTTTCGTGCGAAAATCAAATAAACCATTAAAGTTTAATTATCGAGAAATTGTTTACGATCGAACAAAGTCCGAGCCACACCAGCTCGGTGCTTGGGATCGGGGTTCCTTCCAACTCGACCGTAGCATCTCGTTATCTGCCGCACGCAGAACGAATGAGTCCCTTAACCGTCTTGAAGACACGTGTTACTCCACACCAGCTGAGGCTCCAACGATGGTAGATGCCGATTATCACCAACGCACCGATGGTGCTGCGCGTATAGTTTGCGCGCTTTTTGTAATAAAATTTAATCGATTACATCGTCACGACGAACGGTCGACTGGTGCGATGGTGCGCACCGTAGCGAATGACTGGACGGACGGACCGAACAGGAATCCGTGGCTTTGTCTACGTGCCGGGTTACTGTCGGGATCGGTTGGAAGAAACAAAAAAGGAAATCCTCACGCTTACGGGCCACGGTTTCTTTTGGTTTCGTTTTCTGCTCTGCCGATGTCTTTGTCAATCTCGTGAGATTTCTCAATCAGCCGCTGGTTTGCACTTTTTTGCTTGCTTGCTTTCTTTCTTTCTGTCTTTCCTACCACCTTTTGGCTGCCCAGCTTTACTGCTCGTTGGATAAATTTGGAAGTTGTTATGGAAAATAATTACTCCCGTACGGCTGCCCCGGTAGTTACAGCGGTTCGCACGATGTTTCTCTTTAGTTTGTCCCTTTTCTTATGGTTGTTGTTGTTTTTTGCGTCTGGGTTTTGGTTGTTCTCGGACTACGGAGTGAGCGCTTGGAGCCGATGGATGAATAAGATATCGAATAAAATTAAGACTTCTGATGAAGGATGACTGTCATTGATGGTGGTAGAGGACGCCTTCGGTGTGTTGCTTTTGGCGGTAAGGTTGAAAGTTCAATGAAATTTGTCGTCTTTTAATTGAGTTTTGTGATGATTTGTTTTTGGGGGTTTTTTTCATGGCTGTCATCGTCTTTTGTAATAATTGCAACAGGAAATAAATAATGAAAAAACACTGTTTTTTTGTGGTGTTAAAACTTTTTCAATAATGGTCAGACACTAGTTCTGACTGTGACGGAAGGTTGATCATTTGCTAGCACGATGCACCACAGCTGACACCGATGCCACAGACTGTAAATATTAAAGTGTTTGAGTTATTTATGCAAATTTCTCATCTCATCCCAGTCACGACACTGTCCCGTACTGGCGAGACACTCGAGCCAGGAGATCGTTCAATGTGATGAAACCTTTGCGACAGACGCTTGCTGTTGACATTGTTTGTGTTTGTTTCGAAAATAGGGGAGTGTGATGATAGTGGTAAAATTGCATATCAAAAGCCAACTTCATTTTAGCTTAACGTTCGTTTGTTTGCTATGGTTTTACTTAGCTCAGTCTGATTGATTTTTTTTCTGATAAAGTTTTTTACTCTATGATTCAAGTTTCTTATCAGTTTATCGCATTCATTTTCATTTTTCAGTTTTTGTTTAGTTTTTGCAGATTTTGTGTCAAGAATGATTCATTTTAACTACTACCGTCGGATCAAGTACATAAAAACCTAAAAAACAATAAGTACGTAATGTAACAAATATTTATTTGCACTTTCCATTTTCTTATTTTATTCCATTTTATTAAATGGTGAAATTTCACAATCTGTCTTACTCATATCAGTTAGCTTACCACCTGTTAAACCCGATTTTTCTGTTTCTGTAGTACTGATTGTCTACTGTCATTATCTTTCTTCCGACTAGGGTTTATTCTTACAATTCACAGGATTTCAAAACTCTTTGCCCTTTGTATGTAAACTTTTTATTATGTGAAATTTTTAAATTTTGTGATACTAAAGAAAATTTTATTAAAATTAATTAAAGAATTTACCTATTCAAAAACAGTTTAAAACTCACTCGTAATGATATACGATTAGAAGAACGATAGTGAGTTTATTAAAATTTCTTGGAGTGAAGCAAATATGATTTAGTTATCGGAGGATTAATCTAGTTTCTCTCTTCTTACTCAATCTTTTTAATGATATCTTGGATTTTTTCCTTAACCACTTACTCAGATTCAACCATAGTGGGTTTTGTCTTTTCTAATTAAATGTCATATAAAACCATTTTTTTATTTCCATAATTACGGCCAGGCTGTATATACTTTTTTTAAATTTAACGAATAAATTTCATTTATAATATATGCTTTTTTGGGGGGAGATTCTTCTCCCGTCGTTGGCACATACGATTGAAATTAACTCGATTTTAATGTATAACAAAAATGCATTTATTAAAAATAGATTAAACAAGTTTTGGTAAGCGTTATATAAGTGACTTAGAAGAAACAAATAAAACTATAAAATTAAAAACTAAATAAATATTTTAAGAAGTTTTTTTAACCTTCTTTGGCAAAGTACTACCCAAATGTGAAATAAATTTTTGAACTACTCGATTGATCGATTTATAAATTTTTCACTGCATATTACCTTCTTTTCTCTTTCCTAGAGGGTAAGGTTATAAAATATATTTGCTTTATTATATTAAGATTAAAATTAATAATACTAAGTGACATATTATTGTTTTATGTTATAGTTTAGTTTTTCTAATTATTATTATTATTATAAATTTCAGTACCAGAGTTCTTAAAAGATTTTTTTTAAAAGTTGCAAACTTCAGCTTTGAATGAAAATATTATAAAATGGCATCGTTCAAATTTGTTTAATTATTTTTAGTTAACATGCACATGTAGCGAATACGAGGTTCCCAGAACCTATAGCAAACATGTAATGTAAAAATCAAATACTTCAATAAATACCGTAACTGTTACTTCTACTATTACTTCTTCTAATATTACGAGAGAAAGAAATAGTAACTATTTAGAGGAAAAATGTAATGTCTATTTCCTTTAGACATAGTTTTGACGAACTTAATACCAATAGAATACTTTCCACATTAATACAATCATCTCAACATTCCTGGTAACCAAACACACAAAAGCACAATTCATGGAATCCTTCTTAACATTCCGGTCATACAATGTTTCTCATAAGAAGGACAATCAGGCATAAACTATACCACAATTATGATGCTTGTAGATCTTACATTCTATAGCACGGTCGCAATCAAAGCTCTGCCTCATACAGTCCCAAATCAGCGCTAGCACGTACACCGCCACAACTTCCCGGTGTGTCAAGAGCAACACCGTGGTGGATTGAATGTTTGAAAATCATGCTTCGAAAGCATCACAGCAAGCGTCACTGGAAGCGCCGGTTGATAGTTTCATTAATTATCGTCCCACTGGTGACAGCAGGTCGTCTGCTTCTTTTGAGTTTTGGCACGCGTTTGGCACACGAACCGCGCAGTCAAACAGTGGAAAACGCGATGATGAAGAGATCACGATTTGACAGACTGATTTTCGGTTGAACGCTTCGCTAACAATCACTCAAGGGTATCCGTAAGACGATGAGGTCGATGTACGTTCCGGCGGTAGTGAGCTTTTGAATTACTTTACGAACAATCGGTGCGACAAATGGACAGGAAGGTAAAGTAATTGGAATTATTTTAAATGTTCACTTATCGATATTCCAGAATGGAAATTCCAGGCTTTCCTAATCGATATTTTTCGGTCGAACGCATCGAGTCCCAAGGGAGAAATTATTCCTTGTTTCATGTGATTATACGAGTAACAAACCACCTTTTAACGCATTTTCCGATGCGCCCTTGAAACTGAAAATTAACGTTACAATGAGCATAAACCGTTAGACACCGTGTTAAATTCGCCGGGTCAGAATTGATAGTCGACATCGGTGTGCTGCGGAAAACCGGCACCATAACTAACGGACTTCAACTTTATCGCCCGAATGGCACTCACCCGATCGGGACATAAAATGTTAACCGTACCGTGACAGAGTAGTTAGAAGTTTGCTCGCATTTATGTACCAGCTAAGCAGCACCCGACTTGGACACGTCTCGATGGAGACGCACAGTACTTTGAAGCTTTTGTTTGGTTGTTTATTTGATCGTTGTCAGTCGGTTTCCGGGTAAAGTGGTACGGTTCGGTAGATAAGTAATCAACAACGAAAACAACAGCAACAGGAACTGTTTAAAGTTGCAGCATAATCGAAATCGAATGTGGTGAGGTTGGGAAGCGAGAGATAATGCGCTAAGGAGCTTTTATGTTCCGCGAATGATTACTTCGGTAGAAGACATTTTGAAGCCGCTTAAGTCGTGGTATGTTTGTTACGAAGGAGCAGGAAGCGTGTCGTAAATAAAACTTGAAACTGGTACGTAGCAATTGGTCAATTTAAAAAGTTGTTCCATTTTATTTAGGGTTTTAATTCAAGTTAAACTTTTGAAACGCCTTCAATTGCAACACGGCGTGAGTTACAAAATAGAAGCTGCAGTTACCAAGGACGGATAATTGAGGTTTAGGCCATCTGCTGGTTATTCATGTTAAAATCGTTATTTTGTTAGCACAACGATCGTACGAAAAAAAGCGCATTGAAATTACTGGACGAAGGAAATCAGCTTCTCCGTACTATTGACTTTACTTCCATTATGACACTTCGGACTAACTATTTGAATATTTCAGTCAAAGATGTTACTTACTTACTTACTTATCAGGCACAGCAACCGTTTCGCGGTCTTTGCCTGCTGCAACAATCCTCGATTCCGCTCACGGTCTAGCGCCGTCGTCTGCCAATCCATTATCCCGGCCGTTCTGGCGGACGCATCGACGCTATCACTCCATCTCAGTTTGGGCCTACCACATCTCCTCTGTCCATGTGGACGGCCTAAAAGGACTTTACGGGTCGGGTAGTCCGGTGCCATTCTCGTGCCATGACCAGCTCAGCCCTATGACCAGGAACCTGGCGAGAATAATTCGCTGCAAGAAGGTGAGATCACCATACAGCTCATAGAGCTCGTCATTGTATCGGCTCCTCCATTGTCCTTCAACACCTACGGGGCCAAAAATCCTTCTGAGCATCTTCCTCTCGAACGCGGCTAAGAGGGTTCCGTCAGTTTTGGACAGAGTCCATGTCTCAGAGGGGTATGTGAGTACTGGGACTATACAGTGGCGGCGTTTTGGGGCCCTGAGCGGTAAAGAAGTTGGGGCCCACGTTCTTTGATAGAAGCATTTCGTACGGGGCCTCCTGATTACCAATGACTTGGTGTTTGCAGGGGCCTCGGTACCGGGTTCCTTTTCAAGGGGGCCTCGTTTCAACACAAGGCCCCCCCCCCGTAAAAAACTCTTGCTGGGGCCCCAACTTCCTCAACCGCTCAGGGCCCCAATACGGCTTGATCCGCCACTGGTTCAGATGGGTATTGCAGTAACAGTTACATCCCAGATAACATTTTTAACGATACAACGACATGTAATCCTTCACAAATAAGACAAGCTTCGAATGGGTTTCAATGCATAGATAAAATACTTGTCCGATTAATGATTATTGACATATTTGCTACTGATTATATCACTTCTAGTGCTATTAAATCTCAAAGATGGCTTCGAGATCGATCTGCTCTGTAGAAGCTTTGGTCTCTGTCTCGTATGCTATATTGACCATCCTTTCCTTCTAATACGCAACAAGAAGAGAGGTTAAGGAATATTTCAGACCCTTGGGCACCTTATGACCGGCATGAACCAACAGTTCTGGCAAGTGGTTGCCAAAAATGCCGTTTTTGGTTAACAGCTGGGCGTAATCCGCGTCCTTAAGTTTTTTGTCAGCAATTAGATGGATTAGAATGGAAATAATTGGAACTAGATGTTCCTGACTACGGCGATGGCACTCGTATCCGTTGTTCACACAAGATTCCTAAGCGAATGCTCCGTAATACATGACTGAGTCTCAAACACCATTCAATATGTGGTCTTAACAATTAATATTATCAGTGTAAAGCAATATGACTTTCTATGGACGCGTGAGTATATTTTGGATCTTTTAGCATTTTGGAGCATTTACAATCTTTATGATCGGCTCATCAGTCTCAAACGGTTACGGTTTTATAGTTTATAACTCATCTATACGTAGTCCTTCTTTTTCTTTGGCACTACAACCTCGAGAGGGCTCGGCCTACCATGATTAGTATCTTTGACGTAGCTAAACGTAATTACGTGTGTCTGAATTGTTAATCCTGCGTTAGCAGTTAGCAATATTTTATCATTGTTTTTCTGTTCTAACTGGCTATTCAAAGTATAGTATACGAGAACCAGATCCTTATTTATATACAGACTCGTAGCGAGAGACTGGCCAGATAGATCTCTACTAAAAGCGCCAATGTTTAACGAGACTGAAATGAGAAGATGGCAATATAATCGCATAGTAAAAGCGTATTTATAAAATTAATGAATAATTATCCTGTAGATAAAAGTTATTTGGTAAAGTGTACAGCTTCTCTTTTTTTAATAAAAAAAGGTTTCATAATCTATGAAATTATTGTTTCTTTTTACATTACTCGAAAAACGTCACACATTTTCAATTTCTTGTTCAGCTCCCTTTACAGAACATTCTTTTCGTACAAAGAAACAATCGATTTCTTGGTTAAAAATCAATTCTGATACGTCTCTACAATGTCGCCATCATCCGTCCTCTTCTCTTGGTTCCTTTCTGATCAACACTCAAACTGGCCGAGATTGTGTTTTCCTTTTTCGTCAAAGTTTCCCAACACCGTCTTGACGGTGATTACACTCAATTAACCAGTATCGACGTGAAAAGGCGACAGCCCGAAAACAACAAACCAAAAAGCGTCAAACAAAACACCGCTTCAACGTTCGCATCTTAACTGAGTCTCAAACACCATTCAATATGTGGTCTTAACAATTAATATTATCAGTGTAAAGCAATATGACTTTCTATGGACGCGTGAGTATATTTTGGATCTTTTAGCATTTTGGAGCATTTACAATCTTTATGATCGGCTCATCAGTCTCAAACGGTTACGGTTTTATAGTTTATAACTCATCTATACGTAGTCCTTCTTTTTCTTTGGCACTACAACCTCGAGAGGGCTCGGCCTACCATGATTAGTATCTTTGACGTAGCTAAACGTAATTACGTGTGTCTGAATTGTTAATCCTGCGTTAGCAGTTAGCAATATTTTATCATTGTTTTTCTGTTCTAACTGGCTATTCAAAGTATAGTATACGAGAACCAGATCCTTATTTATATACAGACTCGTAGCGAGAGACTGGCCAGATAGATCTCTACTAAAAGCGCCAATGTTTAACGAGACTGAAATGAGAAGATGGCAATATAATCGCATAGTAAAAGCGTATTTATAAAATTAATGAATAATTATCCTGTAGATAAAAGTTATTTGGTAAAGTGTACAGCTTCTCTTTTTTTAATAAAAAAAGGTTTCATAATCTATGAAATTATTGTTTCTTTTTACATTACTCGAAAAACGTCACACATTTTCAATTTCTTGTTCAGCTCCCTTTACAGAACATTCTTTTCGTACAAAGAAACAATCGATTTCTTGGTTAAAAATCAATTCTGATACGTCTCTACAATGTCGCCATCATCCGTCCTCTTCTCTTGGTTCCTTTCTGATCAACACTCAAACTGGCCGAGATTGTGTTTTCCTTTTTCGTCAAAGTTTCCCAACACCGTCTTGACGGTGATTACACTCAATTAACCAGTATCGACGTGAAAAGGCGACAGCCCGAAAACAACAAACCAAAAAGCGTCAAACAAAACACCGCTTCAACGTTCGCATCTTATCGTTTGGGGTTGCTCCAGGAAAGCCCACAAGGTTCCACAGCGTGAACCCGTCAGCCATACCCATAGCCGCAGGTCTTTGCTGTCCTTCAACCATGCTCCTTCCGAGTCCCGTATTTGTGTTTGACGAATGGCGGAGACTCGAAGGAAGGACTAACCTCGGCGATAGCAACACACATCGCCGGTAACCGTTTAGGGGCCGGTTCTTGGTGAAAATTAAGAAATAAAACACAAACAAAAACGCATTTTGTGACCCTCATATTTTTTTTCCTACCGCTGGCGCAACTACTTCCATCTCACTCTCATGGTCGCTTCCTACGGGCAGTGTAAAGTGCAACACAATAAATCTTGTCCCATTTTATCCCCGCCACTGCCTTTTGGTTCCCCAACCCAACTTGCTTTCCTTTTTACTGCGGTTCAGTAGCTCGTACGCATATAATTTTTATCTTAGTCCAGTGGCAAAAAAACCTTTCGAGATATATTACTTCATCCCGTCCGCAGTGGAGAAGTTTTTTGAAGAGTTTTAAAGTATAAATATCCCTTACTTCTCTTTGTATCTGGGAGGAAAGGGAGAGAGAGATAGCGAGAGCAAAGGTGTGCACCACTTACTCGGGGCGCCCGTTTCAAGTCGACGCCACCATTATCGTAAATAAATTAAAAAACATAAATGAATATTAATCGACGATTATTATTATGTTTCACGACGTGAATTTATCATTCACCGCAAACCGAACCGCGAATCGCCATTGGCGGGAGGGGATGTCTTTAAAAGGACCTCAACAGTCCGGTGGCGGATCGATTGTTGTCGCTTGAAGTGTCTCGCAAGTGGCCCACTATTTGTTACCTGGTTTTACAAACGTGTGAATTTATGCATGTTCGGTGTGTATTTTTTTTTTTTGGATTATGTGTGTATGGAGCCTCATACACTGTCACATAAGCTATTGCACTGAACAGGTTGCGTTCCTGAGTTTTCTTCCTTTCGTTGGCGTTCCTTGCTAAAGCTTCCTCACACCGATTCTGGCCTTCTGTGCACGCTGATAATGGAAGATAAATTGACAAAGCGTGCTCGAGGGCCTCCGGCTTCGGCTTGGGGTGTGATTTATTTGGCCATTAAGTGTACCATCGGTGTATCGGTTCGTTGGGTGACATTCCGCAGGTGGCACTGAATTACCCTCACGAGAGAGGACACACTGTCACGGTTTTCACTTCTCACCATATAGGGGGAAATAATTACTCTACCGGTATTGTACGGGTACCCAAGGGCCTTAAACCTTACCGACCGACTTACCCTTTTGACCGAACCGGATTGAGTTTATCACCAAGACCAGATCGGACGTGGGATCGACTGTGCTCCAGACGGTCAGTGCAACGGGATGCACTTCAGCGGAGCCATTGTTTGCGTGTTTCATCGGTGGCCCACCCAAGTTGTGTTTCGGGTGCCATTACGCGAATCTTTTCATGCAGCTCGTTAGTGACAATCAGATCATACCGATCTTGACCGTCCGGGTGGAACGCGCCCGATGCTTAGAACCGCGTTCCTAAGAAACTGATTGAAGCGATTTGCTTCATGTAAATTGTGTTATCCTTCCGAACAAGTTACACTCGTTTTGCGAATGCCGGTAGGCCATTTAGGAGGCGCCAATCGTAGATAAACCGAACTACGCAAAGCTTCATACGGTCCAACGGTCGGTTCCGGCGTCTCGTTAGCTCGCTGTCGAGTCTTTCCCAACCGGACCTACACATATGATTGTTTTCAAATCGGAGAATCATCCAGTCACGTTTGGCGTGTGTAATTATCAACCGGTACGATCGGTCAAGTGCAAGATGTATATGTTGCGTTGCATAGCGCAGCACCGCACGAGTGAGATGGGCAATGTTTATGCTCTCCACCGGACAGAACAGGACTCGTTTTACTACCGCTCGAATCGACGGGAAACGATCGTTAATCAGAGCTATTTGCTCTCAACCGATGACTGCGAAATGGTTGCAAATTGTCGACCATTGGACAGGTTGAATGTGTGGTCATTAGGCAGTGACTGTTGATTGCCACTGTGCTGTAATGCAAGTGCTTGGATGCCGAGTGTGCGAGGATGGTTCGCTAATTAATTAGGCCCGGAAATTATGCTCCTCGGTGGGGAGTAATGTGACAGCATTGTACACGCAAAGGTAGCATTTAATTCTTACGATTATGAATTCGATATTCAACACAAAGCAAACAATTCTACACCTGGTCTGGTGATTTACTTACAGCGTTGATTCACCAGGCTTGGTTGTAATTGTTTCTTTCCTCGTGACACATTTCCATCACCTTTGTGGTCACCAGATGAAAGATGCCCTTGTGGTAAAGGCGTATCACTATGTTTCATCACTCGTTTGCGACAATCAGATCATCACCGATGCTCTCAGACTCCAAGGTATGGGGGACCGCCCGGAACAGTGGCACCAATTCGCAAGCGAGAATATTCGCTCACGGTTTTATCGCGGAAACATATGCACATGCCTTCGTGGGTTGGGTGTTTTTGAGGGCAGTTGTTTTTTTTTCGGTTGGTTTTATCTACCTTCGACAAGTCTGGTTGATGGTAGATTTAATTAACAACACCATCGACGGATGGTCTTATCGGTGGAGATGGTGAAGATCTAGTGATTTCTTCACACCGGGGTGACCGTTTTTCCTGCTTCTGATAAGAGCATCTGTTTCGCGGCATGCGTGCGAACGTGTCGTGCAACAGCAGCGAGACATGATGCCGGCACACAATGAGATTGAGACGGATGGTTTGGTGGGCAAAATTCAAAATATCAAATAATTTTAAATTGGTGTATTAATTTTCAAGCTTCATTGGCGAACAAAATTTACGAGAAAAATACGGTGAGTATTACGGCCAGGTTGTTCTTCAATACAATATTAAAAAAAAGATTAGAAAACTCTACTTTAAATTGACGCATTAAGGGTTTATCCTAACTTTTTAATCATATAAATTTGGACTTAACGGGAAAAGTTGCTACACGTCATTTATAAAATAGGACTAATCTGGGTAACGAGCTTGACGAGATTGTCATGTACTGTTTTCTTGTCAGATTTACCAAATGAATAAATTTCGTTAGTATAGGTATCCATGACCATTATTTGTAATACAAATTACACCTAGATATAGGTGATTAAATCATTACTGTTTAAATTGTCAAACAAACAGCAATTAATTTATTAATCAGAATTGAAATATTTCTGTACAGTTCTACCAGCGAATTGTTTGTTCGGTAAATTGTAAATTTCATCTTGGACAGAATCCAGAATTGGCTGAAATATTATCAGTTAATCTCGAAAACTTTGTGAAGACTGATTCGAAATGAGATAAAAATTGAAAATAGTATTACATATTTTATGGTTTTTCCGTCTGCTGAACTGCTTCCATCTTGGATAGAATACAATATTACAGACAAGATTGACTCTATTATACAAATTTTGTATAATAGAGTCAATCTTGTCTGTAATATTGTATTCTATCCAAGATGGAAGCAGTTCAGCAGACGGAAAAACCATAAAATATGTAATACTATTTTCAATTTTTATCTCATTTCGAATCAGTCTTCACAAAGTTTTCGAGATTAACTGATAATATTTCAGCCAATTCTGGATTCTGTCCAAGATGAAATTTACAATTTACCGAACAAACAATTCGCTGGTAGAACTGTACAGAAATATTTCAATTCTGATTAATAAATTAATTGCTGTTTGTTTGACAATTTAAACAGTAATGATTTAATCACCTATATCTAAACGATTTATCGTGGACTACAAGTATGGTTATAAAAACAAGTTCGTTGCTTTCTGTCTTTGTTCATTTTCAGAAAGAGAGATAGAGCGCATTCTTATCTCATCCTTATTTTTCTTATATTTTGTATCTCCTAAATCCCGTAAACAGTACCCATTTGGCTTCGTTTAAGCGAACTCAATAGACGAATTGATCTTACATGTGCATACACATTGTCGATCCTTCACTTCAGCGGAAAGTTTCAAATGCATAGTGGAATATTGCAAACCCGTAGTGGAACTACGCAGTCATTTAATGGTATCTTACATTCACTGAAGTAAAATATTCAAAGCATTTAAGAGTCTTTGCAATAACCAATCGATCGTATGGATCATAAAACAAGCGTGCCGTACAAATGTGGAAATGTACAAATTAAGAACAGCGAAAAGCATGTAAAGAAAGAAGAGCTGCAGAAAATATAATCTTCTTAAAAAATATACCCAAGTCTACGGTAATTAATGTTACTGAGCTCAGTTAATTGAATGGTCAATTGAAATCCGTAAGTTATTATTTCAAGGCTCAGCTGGTGTAATAGCGTTCCTTAATATTTGTATTCAATTATTTGTCTTGCCGTAATGCGCTTAGAATGAGAGATAGAGCGCATTCTTATCTCATCCTTATTTTTCTTATATTTTGTATCTCCTAAATCCCGTAAACAGTACCCATTTGGCTTCGTTTAAGCGAACTCAATAGACGAATTGATCTTACATGTGCATACACATTGTCGATCCTTCACTTCAGCGGAAAGTTTCAAATGCATAGTGGAATATTGCAAACCCGTAGTGGAACTACGCAGTCATTTAATGGTATCTTACATTCACTGAAGTAAAATATTCAAAGCATTTAAGAGTCTTTGCAATAACCAATCGATCGTATGGATCATAAAACAAGCGTGCCGTACAAATGTGGAAATGTACAAATTAAGAACAGCGAAAAGCATGTAAAGAAAGAAGAGCTGCAGAAAATATAATCTTCTTAAAAAATATACCCAAGTCTACGGTAATTAATGTTACTGAGCTCAGTTAATTGAATGGTCAATTGAAATCCGTAAGTTATTATTTCAAGGCTCAGCTGGTGTAATAGCGTTCCTTAATATTTGTATTCAATTATTTGTCTTGCCGTAATGCGCTTAGAATTGAATTAAAAATTACGATTTCAGCATCAAATAACAAAAATAACAAATAAACTCATGAGGTACCATCAAGAAGATATTAAAGATTATATGAAGATAGGTCACATAGACACATAACACAAGTTATACATTTACATTCCATTAAAAGCTTACCGCATTATCACAAATCTGTATGTCCCCACTGTAGCCCACGGTGCACGAATGTAGCGTCGCGTGCAACATGTGGTGCGACAGACGCTTGCGCTGTTCCCTGCAACAACTCCTCGCCCGCACGCCGTACACTGGCACGCACAAGTGGCGTAGCTGGTGGGCAACCGGGCCGACCAGGCGTATCCAAAACCCTGCCTGACTGTGGAAAAGCATCAACCATCTAGCTCGCGCTCAGTTTTCCCCCGTCATCTGGTGCGTACGCACACTGCACCGGACGGTCGTTTCTGGTGGTGTCGCTCGGTTTGTTAACGGTTATCGGTACGGTTCGGTGTTGTCGAAAGCGGGGCGCGATTTAAAAGCATTTTGACCCAGCAGCTGCAGCAACAAACGCTGTGATAGTGGTGAGGCTTAAATAAGACGGAATTGTTTATCTAAAAAATTTACTGCTCCCAGGACAATCATTGTGTGGTTGTGGCCGGGGCATCGTGGTCAGTGAATAGTTTAATGGTGCGTAGTGTACGTGTATATTCTGAAGAATATGGAAGAAAGTTTTCTGTTTGGTGTCTCTAGTAACGCGAACGGTACGGCACACAAGACGTTGGTCTCTTTTTAAATTGAATTAACACCAAACCCTTCTTGGGTGGTTGCGCCGTTTGTTTAGTTTTTCTTTTTTCTCCTAAGGGAAAATTCTTCCCATTACCTATCCCTATCCCAGTCGCACAATTCCTCACAGGGTTAGGAAAAAAAGACTGTCATCATCACAGGAGTGTTAATTGTGCCACCAGCATGATGGGTAAAAAGTCTTTAAAAGTTTTACTAAAGTCCAGTCACCTTTCTTTTACAAAACTTTAACAAAACTTATACAAAGTCAAAGGTCTTTAGTCCCACACACTACCAAGTTGAGTTCCGTGTAGATTGCGAGTGCGTTCGATGCACTTGTGCGCTTTTGTGACGTGATAATGAAGTGCGTTTGAATGCAAATTGATCGAAAGTGTAATTGTCACCCAGATTCCAGCAAAGGGGTGCCGTTGTGTGCCCGGGTCCCGAAGGTAAAAGTGAGCAGAATACTTAAGCGTGTCGTCTGGTGTGTGGCTGTGTCTGTGTTTGGTGTGTGTGTGTGTGTGTTTGGTGCGAATAGCGTGAGTGCGAGAGTGCTTAATGAAGTTAGGGTGTGTTTCCTAAAGTGCATCATCGACGGTGGGCAAAACACGCATAACGATCAAACCTGCTGATCCTGCTGATGTGATGCGCTGTTGGAAGATGCTAGACGTCTACGGCTGATCCCACCCGGAGAGTGCATTTTTATGAGCAACACAATTTATGCGTCACTGCATCATCGCAGCCATGCTAATTAAGCACATCAGCTGAGAAGATCACCCTCGATCATTCGATCGGCTCGAGATTAAATAAAAGCTCTTGTAGCTCTCGTCTTCGATTTTCTGTGCCTGTTGGTATACGTTCGCAGTGGAGGATAGGATAAATTAAGGAGAAACCAAAGCTTTCAAGAAGATAATCAGAAGGAATGAAAATGAATGAAATGAAAGAGAAATTCCATCATCTAGGTGGTGGATTTCGTTGTGAGCGCGCGTGCGACATAAAATTAATTCTGTCCCGCGTGTTCCCTCGTACAGCGCCATGCATCATTAGGCATGCAGATTTGATGCATGCTGACAGGGATAACCCCTGTCGAACGTGAAAGCCTCCGTCTAAAGCGACCGGAAAGTGTTCGTCACCATGTTCATAGTTTGACGAAGCACGTCATCACTCACCTGTGTGTGTATGTGTGTTTGGTGTAATATTTGCGTTCACCATTGCCCATACGATGTGATGCAACAGCACGGTGATGCATATGTTACTTATTGCAACTTGCTTCTTTTTTCTCCCCTAGCAAGCCGCAATGGGTGATCATGCGTAAGCATTGGCCTACGGCGGGTGACTTTGGCACGGTGGACAAGACATAAAGCTGCCGGACGGAAGTATGTGTCTCGCTCGTTCACCGTACAATGCCGATCTTTTGCCGGGCTTTACCGACGTAATTAATTGGCACCGGACTGATCACCCGTAGCCCCTCTTTAACGTCGGCTGGAATTAAAATAGAAACTGCTCGACCCAAGGGAGACTACGGGGGAAATTAAATAGAACAGGAAGAGACGGCTCCGCATCAACATAAACAACACCCAGCTCTTGTGCTTTGGTGGTTATCGATGGGGTGGATTTTATTTTCCTTCAGAAACTGCACAAATTACCGTTTCTTTTTTCTCTTTCTTTTCCCGATAATCGTGCTTTAGTAGTGAAACAGAAAAGCAAACCAAAACAAAAATGAATGCACTTGAGGTGCCGAGTGATCGAGAGTGTTTGAACGGTGCAATTGAAACCAACCCGAAAAGGGAAGTGAAATAAAGCAATTTATCGTGCGCACGAGCGCCTGGCCTGTGAATGTGAATTAAAGTGCGCCAGGCTGCAATCATACTGGGAGAATTACATACTCACGCGCGCACACCCTCGGGAGTGCAGCGACAAGTGCAGTGGCAGTGAAACGCAACACACACACACACACAAAAAGCCTTCTCGCCTAATAAAAGGGGTTGGCTTTTGCGAAAGATACAGTTCCAACCCAGAAGCCAATCTAAACAGCATCCCAAGCCCGCACGCCCAAGGCTAGTGCGTCGGGTTGATGTGAAAAGCAGAAGGAACCGGCGTAAAAAAAGACCCACACCCCAACAGAAAGCATCCCAAGCCATCAATTAACGCCGCTCTAGCTCCCCGGTAACGGGGAGAGTTGCCACGGTGTTTTTTCCTTCGCTTCCGAGCAAACAGCTGGCCGTAAAGAGCTGTCGAATTCCAAGGTAAGGTAATATTGTGAAAATTACACGTTAATTAAATTAGGCTCATTTGAATGCGATAAGCAGCGGCATTATTATTAGACCAGTGCAACAAGTGTTGTGAATGGGAACAAATGGTTGGTTGTGTGTTTGTGTATAAGCACAATGATAGCCATTCTGAGCTGGCCCGGTTTGTGTGTTTGTTTTCCCTTACACCGGTTTGTCTATCGCTAACGGTTTCTCAGATGGCATTGTGCAATGGAATGGAAAACCATTCCAATTGATAACACACCTGGAAGCGTTTTGTGATGAGTAAATTAGTTTCGCCTTCGACAAGGTTCGGTTGAGAGATGAGATTTTATGCAAAAAGAGCATATGAAAAGTCCCCTTACTAGAAAAAAAAGTCCCATTTGTAACGTTCACTCGGATGAGAGTACTTACGCGGCAAACTCGAGCAAGATTTAAGTAAATATTGTTCCAGCACCGACAGACGGTTCCTTCCACTTGACTCGAATGGGGGGAAAATCTTCACCTAAAGCATTCTACAGGTGTAACCATTTTTTTTTCTTGATTCGTTCTATCACATGTAATCGATTTTAATTACACGTCCATTGGCTGCGGTTCAAGTGGCATTCGCTAAGTAATGAATATTCATCGTTTTCACGTAGAGGTAGAGCACTAACTGAACACTATCAAGATTTGCTTAATTTGCTTGTAATAGTACGATTACGGTGCTGCCTGTTTTCACCCGCCTTGTTCAGTTTGGTCAAATATTTACCGATCCATTTGTGTAAAAAATCAAATATCATTATGATAGCAAAACTTGAAACCATGTTCCCGCAAGTGTTGGAAGTATTTATTTGCCTCGTAAAAAAACAACACTGACAATCACAATTGAAATCTATACAGTTCATAAAATTGCTGCCCATAAAGTGCACTGCATTGCTCACATTCCTGCGGGCGGGGTTTTTTTTTGCTTCTGTACTATGCATTCAATTATAGGCAGTTTATATCGAAATGCATCTCCAATCTGATAGCGAGTGCGTGATGCATTTCAGACGGGAAACTGCTGCTGGTTAATAAAATTTTATGAATGCAGAAGCATATTTTTTGTGCGATGTGGTTGAATAGTTTCTAGCGTGTAATTCCTACATGGTTGGAATTGTTGCTTAAACCGTGGTCATCATTGGAGCAGTGGGATGAAATTTATGGCATGTTCATGTAAATGTAACGCCCGAAGCTTATGTACAGTGCTTTAGCAAAGTGTGGCGCGTGGGAATTGTTTCGTGCAGGTGTGCATTGCACAACCTGCTGCGGAACGGTTTGTTCCGTGAAAATGGAAAGTAAAGGTTTATTTAAAAAAAAATCGAATTTCTGCAATCAAACGATTGTACTGATATCGAATGGGGAAAAATAGTATTGTTAGATTTCAGTCAAATGCTAAAACTTTACTAAAGTTTATTTTGAGCCTTACAAATTCAAACGAAACGCTAAAAAAGTTTTAGTAAATGTCATAAATTATTCGAACGGAACAAGTTAGCTTTAAGCCAATTAAATTTAAATTCTGGCTTCTAATTCTGAGGTCATAAGCAGATGTCTAAGTTGTTAAGCTCCCGTGAGTCTGCTATGATACCAATTAAACCTCATCTGAATAAAACTCTTTGAGGAGAAATAGCTTTAAAGCTATAAAACCAGATTTTAACAGCTCATTTTGATTTTAAAATTACTTTTAAAATTTTATAGTTTCTAACACATTCGCTGTAAAATTCCAAGCTGCTTGCGATCGGGGGACCTTCATTTAATTTTTTGATTTGTTTTGCAAATGTTTACATTATCTGACACAGTTTGTCTACGTAAACTTTAAAAAATATAACACCAAAAAAATCATCGCAGGATTATCTGTTTAAGTTTCTTAAACTATTTTTCACTTGATTGACTGTCGTTTTCATATCGACTAAATTATTGATAGACTTCTATGTCACCATTATATGTGTAAATGGGTCATCTGCGCTGTGTGTTGTAGTTCTGAGGGCCTTTTTAAAATGTCTATGTCTTAACCGGCGAACTGAAGCAAGGAACATTATTCTATTTAGAATAAATGGACGTCTATGATTCCATAAATGAAATTATGAAGGTCTGTTTCGAGTCTAACTATTCCATTTTGTTGCCGAGGTGACCAAATTATACTTGTAAACTCAATGGTGAGACGAACTTACAAACAGTACAACGATTTAAAACAAAAAGGATTATTAAAACATTTTAAAATGCAAATTACCGTTGAATGCAAATTGTCCGTTGAAAGTGTTTTTGGAAACTGAAGTTGGTATAGAGAGTCACATCAAGATCACCTGGTTCATTGAAGATTGAAATCTGATATTTTGTATCGTAGTCTACTAAGTTTTATTAAAAGAAAGAAATTGATAAGACAATGTTAAATCAATAATGATAGAGGAAGGAACATTTCTTTCTTGAAATAATTTGTAAATCTTGCAGAAAAACTAATATTACGTATATTTTGTTAAGCAAATGAGTTCTGCTCCAATGCTTCTTTCTTCTCTGGCAATAATCAGTCATGTGTATGACAAACGGAGTCAGTCCAGCGTATGATCGTTTAGATCATAATAGGTGTGGGGATTTTCTTAAGCTATAAAACGTATACAGACAGTGTATGTACAAATCTTGTTTTAACTATACATAGATGACTTTGCAAGCTGCAATGGATTAAGTTTAACATTCTCGAATGTGTATTAATTTTAATGCAAAAACTCTAATAATATCAAGATTTTCAACAACTAGAATTCATCCATTCCAATGTTCTTGCAACTGGTAACGACCCGTGTCTTTGTTTGGTTAAGATCCTTTATCTGTGTTTTCTACTATTTGAAATTGCATTTCTTCGAATACCCTTCGTATTACAGCAATAGAAGAAATGATCTGAGCTATTATAACGAAACATGAAGTAGACACATTGAAAATTTTGAGCGAAATCTTGTTTGTTGCACCAAGTCAATAGTGAAATAGAAAATTTAGTTAACCAAATAGTAATAGATTGCAAATTGTGCTCAGCTACAGCTTGTTAGGCCAGCTTGTTGTAAATTAAGATCTCAATAAAATCTGTATTTTTTTAAACCCAGCATAGACCATTCTTTAACCATCTTCTGGATAAAAATATTCATAGAATAGAAATTAACGCCACTATACAGTCGTCATCCTTCTAGACACACCTTCTTAAAGACGTCATCCGGACGCTCACATGATGCAGCTCTGGCAGCGCTGAATAGCATCTAATTTCTATCTATTTCTAACGACTTTGTGTTCCCATTCCTTCCATTCAAACCCTGCCAGCCGTGAATCGGTCGGGCAATGCATTAAACGTGGTGCTTGGTCCATATCTTTACGGGGAATTTCTGACGAGGGCGCTGATGTTTTATCACTGGCGACGTCCAGTAAGACGAAACGATGCCAATTTCCGGCATGTGGTGGTTGGTAGTTTTGCGCGATACGACCACTAGCCAATAATTGTGCTTCGTACTATCACCCAGTGTACATACGTCGATGGACTGGTTGGTTGGTATAGCGAGCGTGCACTATCATGTGCCGGTGAGCACGTGAATTGGTCCCCGAATGGTAATTTCGTAGACGTACGTACGTGGTTTGAGTGAACTGTTGAATGGCTCAACGGCAACGGGTGGCATTCGAAGCTTGTTGAAGTGTAAAGACGACCGTGCAATGAAGAACTTTCTTCCGAAATCGATTTCTTCTCTCACGGTTTCTTGGAGAATCGCTTGACAGTGTGAAGAGTTTGCGAAAAGAAGTTTCACTACCGCGTAACTAAATTACGCTTCCGAGATGGTACAAATTACCACAACAAACCAAACAATTTTCATGGGTCATTCAAACGTCGGAATTGGAACTGGGAGCTAAGGAATTGAAGCAAAAATCGAATTACCGTTTTTTTTTGCTATTATTTATTGGTGTGGCATAAAACATTCCGGAAGGGTTTTTTTCTTAGAGAACCAGAATTGGTTGAAGAATCGAATGGTATGAAGCAGCGAGATAAAAAGTTTTGTGTGATAAGAATGGCAGACGAGACACAATCGGAGACTGCAAAAAAGAAATCAATCACGCCTGGGTGGGTAATCGAGTTAGAGTCTGTGAGAACCGAGCTGCCTTTGGTGGTGAAATCGAAAAGAAATGGGTGACAAATACAAGATGGAGTACAATATTTAGCATGAAGTGTAAAATGGACGTGTGTTTAACAAGTCTCCCGACTTTAACAATGTTGATTTTGAAATTTACCGTGCGCGTCTAGGCAGCTTTACTTTTCTATTTCACAGAATAGCCTTATATTTATCTTACATTAGGCTTTAAGACCTTAACATAGAATTCTAAGTCTAATCTTACCCGTAATTCAAGAATGGTGACAAATAATTTCTTAGCTTTTTAAGAAGGAGTAATAAAAAAAGTAATCCTTAAGATAAGAAAACTCAACTACTTGTAGCATTTTATAGCATGTCTGCCATAATATTTTCATCGGCGATATTGGCTAGTCCTGTCTAAAAGCAACCATAACTTGAATTACTAAAACTCTGAAAGGAAAAATTAAATTAGATTATACACTAACTCAATTTTTCATAAAAGCCCCCATTTTAAGTAATTTCAAGAACTCCACTCCAGAATGTACTCCAGAATCGTCAAACAACGCATACATAATTGAAATTAGATAATTCAATTTCCAACCAACTGCCTCCCCGAATGCAATTTTTTCCAATCAATAAACACACAATTGCCAACGTTAGAAGACAACGCACAAGAGCACACACGCACACCGCACATTAAAGAATAATGCCTTTGATCGAGTGCTGGCCGTACGCCGCATGTATACGCAGGCTCTGGGGCACTTTGTGGTCGATTGACAGTGTACTTTGGAAAAGCCGACTAACCCGAGTCGAGTGGTGTTGTAAAATTTTTCGTCAACAATTCTAAACGCGTTTTCCCCGTCTTTGAATTCCCATTACGGTAGAAAGTCGGCGAAAATGGCCCCCGGGCACGGTAGAGGACCGGCAGCGCCCGGCCATGTTCCGGCTCATTTCCACAGCGAAATTGTCTGCTGGAGTTGGTGCGGTTAGTAAGAATTGTTGTGTCTTGAAAACGGTTTAGGTTGGTTAGATGATTGCAGCCTCCCTGTCATCGTATCCCATTCCCAAGGAAGCTGGCACAAGTGGTTCGGTTTCCGGTTGGCGCGCGCAGCAAGCGTGGCCCAGTGCACACGTAAGTTCATTAACCCATCATCGTTTCGGTGGGTGTTTCGGTACGGCCCGCGTTTTGGCCCGTGGTAATCGGATCTTGGCGTAATCTCGTAATCTAAATTTCATCACCGGCCCAGTACGACGGATGGCTCTTTGCGCTGTGTCGGTCCGTTCGGTTGGCAGATTTAGTTGTTTTCGATTTTGTCTGTCGATTGGCACACGATTCCGTGCTTCAATTTGCTGTCAAGCTTTATCCTGGCTGTTGTGCTGTTGCTTGGCCATTTTATCGGATGGTTTTCCGCACCGATCGACGTGAATAATCCCCATGGTGGAAAGTATTTTCGGTTACGGGTTTGGCGTTGGTAAGGATAACCGGTGAAGTTAAGCGCTCTAGTGGCAGGTGGATGAAGTAAGTGTTGCATAATTCATTCATGCGAAAATCTCACCATTTCATAATTCCCTCAGGTGCTTGCCGATGGGACGTGTGTGCAAGGAAAGTTATAGGAATTTTCCGGTTGTAAGAAGTTTATGGAAACGTGCACGGGTTCCTGTTGCCGGCATAGAGTTCGTTAAGTAAAGGATTTTGGAAAAAAGTTGGACGTTCTGTGGACGAGAAGCAGATGAATGATGTATTTGATAGAGACTTATGTTGATATGGTTCAATGAATTTTTTGTGAAACTTTTAACATCTTAGGGTTTTTGTTTCCCCTACAGCTTTATAATTAATTGCAATTTTGTTGAGCAGAAAAATAAAATTTGTTCTTAAGAACACGCAGAACAAATATTGTGGCTTTATTTCAGGTATATTTTTAATATCTCGCTATCTTTTATTGTTAAAACAGTACATTAATACATTGATACATTAATGGAACTTTTAGTATCTTTTTTTTATTTATTGAAGAGTTTGAATGGAGAAAGATGGTAATAGAAACAACAATATAATTGATGGACATTATATAAATCAGCAAATGGATAAATTTATTCAAATTGATGCAAATTTCAGACAGCAACAAAGCAAAAGATCGTTGCTTGCTTGAGGAAACATTGCACACAAACAGACAAATTGACAAACCGTGCTTTCTAGTGCTTCGTATCCTGCTGACCTGCTGAATACTAATCACAAACGCAGAAGTCACCGCGAGACGAGACAAGCGTATTGATTTGTGAGTTGACACCAAAAAGCGTCCGTGTTAGATAATGAACATTTCGGACGCAATTGTACGATACGACATTCGTAAGGATTCCTCCGACCGTCATCAGACATCATTGGTGTCCTGTGTTTTTTGGTGCTGCCCAAATCAAAAGATCCACAGCAGCACAGCATCTTACGGAGCAGAAGAAAGTGTACACACGTACCAATAAACATGGCGCACATTTCACAACGTTTTCTGTCGGGTGCACAATTGACTCAATTTAAGTAAATGACGGCTGTCGGACCGGAACATTAGCCGAATGCCGCCACATTCGAGCGGCCGAATGTCCGAATTCACTTTTCACCGCCAGCAAACTGTCTGGCATCACCGGGTGTCACGGGGTGACCCTGTCAGAAGCTGGAGCGCCCTCGGGGGGAAATTCACCACGGCGAAAAAACTTCATTTCGCGACTTTCGTGTCGCAAACACGCAAGATACTGGCTGGCGCGAAACCATTTTGCTATTTTGCTAACATGACAGCAAATTGACGTTTCGTGTGGTGTGGAGATGCTAGCGCGTGTTCGTTGGATCTATGTGGGTTATGGTGTTTCTTTTTACATTTCGTACGTTTGGTTTTGTAGGGAAGAAAAGGCAGAAGAAGATGGGTGATGGCAGTAGTTGACCGTTGCGAAATGTTCAACAAATGTTGACGTCATCAGAACTCGGATGCGAGTCACTGTCACACACCTGTTAGAGGCACCACAATTTTGTGGTAGCAACATAAACAGTACAACATGAGATCTTCAGTGACATTTCATTTAATGATTCATGTGTATAAAAACATACTCTTGAGTAGAGCAATACCATTTTTTGAAGTAAAATATCATTAAAATATTAAATTAATGACTGCAGTTTGTAGTACGAGGAACAGTATGCTCCATTTGCTTACTGCGCCCTCTAAACTTTTGACGTCATACTTTATTTCTACTGGGAGATTTACCTTCAAACTTTTTAATCAAATAGAAAGGTCCGACCTTAAAGCTTGTAAGTTTTATTTTGGTATTGATAAGCCTTTATAATACTTGATCTATCAAATAATTTAAAAATTTTATCGAAAAAAAATTGTCATTGATGTCGAAATAGATCTCTGAATTTTCCCTGATATATCTATGATCAAACTCAATACTGAAACTATGCATTAGTATTAGACTCCGATTGACCCGAGTGTGGTTCAAATGTCCTCTATACAACTGTCACATTCTTACCAGATGTCTTACACAAGAGACCCTAAAAAGCAGCTTCTTTTTATCGCCTAAGATATTTTTAAACCTTGCACAAATAAAGGGAATAGATATGCCAATCTATCAGTGCTAATAATCCTTATCCAAACTATTAGTAGACAGTCAGTAGTTCTTGTTGCGTTCCTAAATTTCCAATCCACAGAATTTAGGGTTTTTTTCAGAAAGAAACCCATTTACTTGCACTTTTGGTATTAGTTTTGGTTGGCCATTAATAAGGAACACTTGTTCTACATCATATGCGGACCTTTCACCTCAATAGTAGTAGCAATATCCAAGACATCAACCGGTAATAATGGATCCTAGAGTACTATTTTGTATCGTATCAATTTCGCTTCTAGCCATAATTTAGAACAAAAAATTTGAAAATAATGTCTATTAATCTCTTTTTAATACTGAAAGATGCCTTTAAAAGCTCCTAACAATTTAAAGCTCAGCTACCAAAATTTCTAAATTCTTGAAACCCCAAAATAAACACATCGCCCAAAGCAGGCAATACACTTTTTACTCTAATCTCGCTTGATCACTTCGCTAATGTTTGCGTAACATCTGTAGCTGTACAGTAAGCAGATGATTCCGCACCAACCAGCCCGGATTTCGATTATCCAAGATTAAATCTTGTTTACATGCTCCGATAAGGAACACATTTGCATAAATCAACCGCTCGCAAGTGATCAGATAAACAGATCCCTCGAACATGGTTGCATGTTTTCTTAAACAGCCCGGGCCATGTTCAAATCATACCATCATGAATTATTCAATCACCTCAAAGTGTCGCCTTATTCCTTTGCCGAATCCTTTAAGCCGCTTCTGGCTCCATTAACCGATCGATTTGCCGATGGGCGCAGTACGGGCTTTTATTCGGCCGACCTTTTCCCTCCAGCACGATTCCCGGGGCATACTTTATTTCGCCTTTCCCTTACACCGGTCAATGATCCGTAAGCACTTAGCATCTATTTTCACCTTTCGGCCTGTGTCTGTGTAGGGGGTTAAAAAAAGTAAGTCAACCCACCATTGTCTGTTACCATCACAGCCGTGCTATTGAGAATATTGGAGCTCCGAGAAGAGTCTCCACAAATCATCGCTACACGTAGGCTTTTCATGGAGGTCCTTTACATGCCAACAATGTTGACTAGCGGCAGCAGCAGCAGCAGCACCAACAACAACAGCAAAAAAGACCATTCATAGATAATAAAATTTTCACTACAGAGGCTTTAACTGGGGCATGAAGTACACGAGATACAAGGGCAGGAACAAACACGGAGGAAACGCATTTGCGTTTGGTCGAAAGTGTCCTGGCAGGTAAAGCCGGATGATCCGCTCACGGTGATAGTGCTACCAATGTCAGCTACCGGTTGGAAAAGCTTCACCGCGTTTGTCTTGGGGCGGATTTAGGTTTTGCTCAGGACAGGATACGAGGGTGCTCGGAACGCCACCCGTGTTAGATAATGAACATTTCGGACGCAATTGTACGATACGACATTCGTAAGGATTCCTCCGACCGTCATCAGACATCATTGGTGTCCTGTGTTTTTTGGTGCTGCCCAAATCAAAAGATCCACAGCAGCACAGCATCTTACGGAGCAGAAGAAAGTGTACACACGTACCAATAAACATGGCGCACATTTCACAACGTTTTCTGTCGGGTGCACAATTGACTCAATTTAAGTAAATGACGGCTGTCGGACCGGAACATTAGCCGAATGCCGCCACATTCGAGCGGCCGAATGTCCGAATTCACTTTTCACCGCCAGCAAACTGTCTGGCATCACCGGGTGTCACGGGGTGACCCTGTCAGAAGCTGGAGCGCCCTCGGGGAGAAATTCACCACGGCGAAAAAACTTCATTTCGCGACTTTCGTGTCGCAAACACGCAAGATTCTGGCTGGCGCGAAACCATTTTGCTATTTTGCTAACATGACAGCAAATTGACGTTTCGTGTGGTGTGGAGATGCTAGCGCGTGTTCGTTGGATCTATGTGGGTTATGGTGTTTCTTTTAACGTTTCGTACGTTTGGTTTTGTAGGGAAGAAAAGGCAGAAGAAGATGGGTGATGGCAGTAGTTGACCGTTGCGAAGTGTTCAACAAATGTTGACGTCATCAGAACTCGGATGCGAGTCACTGTCACACACCTGTTAGAGGCACCACAGTTTTGTGGTAGCAACATAATCAGCACAACATGACATCTTCAGTGACATTTCATTTAATGGATCATGTGTATTAAAAACATACTCTTGATTAGGGCAAAACCATTTTTTGAAGTAAAATAGCATTAAATTATTAAATTAATGACTGCAGTTTGTAGTACGAGGAACAGTATGCTCCATTTGCTTATTGCGCTCCCTAAACTGTTGACGTCATACTTTATTTCTACTGGGAGATCTACCTGCAACCTTTTTAATCAAATAGAAAGGTCCGACCTTAAAGCTTGTAAGTTTCATTTTGGTAATGATAATACTTTATAATACTTGATCTATCAAATAAAGAGGAAATTTTAAAATTTTATCGAAAAAATTGTGTCATTGATGTCGATATAGATCTCTGAATTTTCCCTGATATATCTATGATCAAACTCAATACTGAAACTATGCATTAATATTAGACTCCGATTGACCCGAGTGTGGTTCAAATGTTCTCTATACAACTGTCACATTCTTACGAGATGTCGTACACAAGAGACCCTAAAAAGCAGATTCTTTTTATCGCCTAAGATATTCTTAAACCTTGCACAAATAGAGGGAATAGATATGCCAATCTATCAGTGCTAATAATCCTCATCCAAACCGTTAGTAGACAGTCAGTAGTTCTTGTTGCGTTCCTAAATTTCCAATCCACAGAATTTAGGGGTTTTTTCAGAAGGAAACCCATTTACTAGCTCTTTTGGTATTAGTTTTGGTTGGCCATTAATAAGGAACACTTGTTCTACATCATATGCGGACCTTTAACCTCAATAGTAGTAGCATTATCCAAAACAGCAACCGGTAAGGATGGATCCTAGAGTACAATTTGTAACGTTTTATATCAATTTCACTTCTAGCCATAATTTAGAACTAAAAATTTAAAAATAATGTATATTAATCACTTTTTAATACTGAAAGATGCCTTTAAAAGCTCCTAACAATTTAAAGCTCAGCTACCAAAATTTCTAAATTCTTGAAACCCCAAAATAAACACATCGACCAAAGCAGGCGACACACTTTTTGCTCTAATCTCGCTTGATCACTTCGCTAATGTTTGCGTAACATCTGTAGCTGTACAGTAAGCAGATGATTCCGCACCAACCAGCCCGGATTTCGATTATCCAAGATTAAATCTTGTTTACATGCTCCGATAAGGAACACATTTGCATAAATCAACCGCTCGCAAGTGATCAGATAAACAGATCCCTCGAACATGGTTGCATGTTTTCTTAAACAGCCCGGGCCATGTTCAAATCATACCATCATGAATTATTCAATCACCTCAAAGTGTCGCCTTATTCCTTTGCCGAATCCTTTAAGCCGCTTCTGGCTCCATTAACCGATCGATTTGCCGATGGGCGCTGTACGGGCTTTTATTCGGCCGACCTTTTCCCTCCAGCACGATTCCCGGGGCATACTTTATTTCGCCTTTCCCTTACACCGGTCAATGATCTGTAAGCACTTAGCATCTATTTTCACCTTTCGGCCTGTGTCTGTGTAAGGGGTTACAAAAAGTAAGTCAACCCACCATTGTCTGTTACCATCACAGCCGTGCTATTGAGAATATTGGAGCTCCGAGAAGAGTCCCCACAAATCATCGCTACACGTACAGGCTTTTCATGGAGGTCCTTTACATGCCAACAATGTTGACTAGCGGCAGCAGCAGCAGCAGCAGCAGCACCAACAACAACAGCAAAAAAGACCATTCATAGATAATAAAATTTTCACTACAGAGGCTTTAACTGGGGCATGAAGTACACGAGATACAAGGGCAGGAACAAACACGGAGGAAACGCATTTGCGTTTGGTCGAAAGTGTCCTGGCAGGTAAAGCCGGATGATCCGCTCACGGTGATAGTGCTACCAATGTCAGCTACCGGTTGGAAATGCTTCACCGCGTTTGTCTTGGGGCGAATTTAGGTTTTGCTCAGGACAGGATACGAGGGTGCTCGGAATGCCACCAGATGAGCTCATCGGTGACTATACTGTGTACACATTTTTTGTGGCTTGTATTTCAAGTGATGGAAAGTTTGGTTTTTAGAAAACAAACAAAGAAAGACGATAATAATGGTCGCCGTTTCGGAGAGTAAATTTGAATTATCAAAATTTTAGCATGATAAACTCTGCAATAAAACATATTGAACTAAAAAAAAAGTAACATAAATATGAAACTTTAAATCTTTTGTGATATTTATTGCCGGATACCCGCTTATTTCGTTTTTAATTGTTTTTTACCGTTTGCCTGATGTCTCCTCTCACCTGCAATTATTTCAAGTACAAATTAAATTGTAAATACAGAGCATCGCAAAGTTTTTTGAAGTGTTTTCATAAATTTTTGTTTTCTTCGCGAATATTTTTCACGCGACTGTTATGGTTCAGTCAGTGCCTTATCAATTAATTTAGACCGATTGGTATAGTATGATTATTAAGCTATAATTTAAATTAATTATTTAAACTTCCCTGGTTTGTAAGTGTATGAACCAGAGCATCTAGGACCGCATAAAAAATTCGTGGAAAACCGTGAAAAATCGTCGATAAACTAACGATTAATTATTTTTCTATTTAAGATGTATTTTGACATTCAGTTTGATTTATATTTGTAATATTGTGTTGTTGTGCAAGCGGTATTTGATATAAGAGAAAGTATACTAAATAAAGGTAGTTAATGAAAAAAGTAACAATGTTTATTTGATCAATAATAAACTATTGCAATGTTGTAAATAAGCAAAACAAACATACACTCATTGTTCTTCATTTGCTCTATTTTGCTCCACAAGAGTCCTCGACCAATAACGCAAAATCTTTCCCTTGCTCAGACTTGTTCATTATACAAAGCCCCTAATTACTAGCTAAGAATCCTCTTGTTCAAAGAACTGGAAATACATTATTTCGTTCGTAACCGCACGGCACGCAGTACGCATGATACGCATTTACGCGAAAGGTTCATAACCTAAAAAAAAGGAATTCTATTCCAACCCGGCAAACCTACTTAATAAAGATCATTCTTGGATCTGGATGCCATGGTGCCGTGCTCTCGTACCATTTCCACATCCCATCATAGGTCACACAGGCTGGAAGGAAGGCCAGCTTTAACCGGTGTCTTCACATTCTGCCCCCATTGGCAACGTAACGCAGTGGGAAAAGAGAACCAAAACTCTAACCACACACGCATACCACTAGGGTACGGAAAAAAAAAAAACACCGGGGCGAATAAAAAAAAGCCTGGCACACGGATGATCATCCTTTCCGGGTTTTAGACCAGCTTGTGGAAAACTCCCAGTTATTTGTATGGGGCCGGTCTCCCGCGGGCGAAAGTAAATGGCATGCCGTCTGGGAAAGGCTTTCCATAAGCATTTAATC
>KZ061648.1:364303-405663 GCA_002091835.1 Anopheles maculatus
AGCAGGATTTTTTGACTTCGGTTCGTTCGTTCAAAGGCTCGGAACGGTTTCTTTGTGTGGTTGCGGTCGCTTCTCGACGTGCCCGGACTTGCGAGAAGATCTATTGCGTGTCAGTTTCCATTTTGCATTCATCATTTACTATTTCACGTTTCATATGCTGCAGACATGCTCGTAAACAGTAAAAAAAGACCCAAATTGGTAAAAAAAAAAGGAGGCGCAATCCCACAATACAGAGAAATAGAACAAATAAAGTGTTTTTTTTAAAGCACCGTTTCCAGCAAATTGAACAGAAATCAGTTCAAAATCAAAGGTCAGCTCGGCGTGTGGTGTGAATAAAAGCAAACATATGGCTGCCTAACGCGAATGGAGCTACGACGCCCAACAGGTGGTTGGAGCTGTACTACACCTGGAAAACTTTACTCTCCACCAAACGACTCGTGCTGTACAATCAGCAAAACACTCCGGCTTGTATTCCGGTCCTTTTCTTTTTCCTGCGGCGAACAAGGAATTCGGACAAGGCTGTGGTCCGGGTGTGGTTTTGCTGTGGGAAAATCACGCAATCGTTCAGCTGTGATCGACGATAGAATTGTTGAAAACGTAACGCTTAAAGCTTGCTTGGGGTTGGTTTTTGTGGAGGTAAATATGTAAACGCACGGCCGGCATTCTTTTGTGCCTAGTGCTTATTTTTAGCTTCAAGGATTGAAGAGGCTTGCTTTTTTGGCCTTCGGTTTAGGGTACACGCGTTACTTCCCTCGGGTGGGACCAGCAACAAAAAACAAACTGTCCCAAAAAAGCACCGGAAAAGCGTTCCCGGGTATCTTAATCACTCCTGAAGATCGTGCATTGAATCCTTTTTTCCGTGGACGGTCTCTTGCAACGCGGGCCTACATGTTTGTTTGTGGAGTTAGAATAAAGAATCACGATAATCGGATAATCCAAGCTTTTCCGGGGCTTTCTTTCTCGATTCTATGAAATGATTTGTGATGCTTAGATCCTTGCTTAAGCGTTCCGTTTTCGCCTTTGAAGCGGGCCTCGTAGGCCTTGGAGGCCGTTTGTGTTTACACGCTGCACGCTCTTCTCTTCCTTGCCCAGGAACTCCTAGCGGAGCCGTTCACATTAATCCTTGGGGAGCGTCTTGCAAACATAGACATTCATTTTTCATTTGGTAAAGTAAACCTCGCAGCTCCACCATTCCCGCCAGTTCGGCAATAAAGAACCGGGTCGCTCCAATTGGTGACGATTGTTGATGAATGGATGGATGAATCGCCGTCCGCGGGCTGTTGACTTTTCGCCGTGCGAATAAATACGCCAGAACCCGTTTGGCAGAGGCAGAATTTGTGCGACGAGCCGCGATGTGAGATGCTTCTCAACAGACGGAAGCGAGTAGGGTGTGTGTCGTCTTGTGCCAATTGGTAGATCTTGATTAAGTGTCTGTGAACAACGACAGCTGCTGGAAGTCGAAGTTTTTGGCCGGTGTTTTGTGGTTAAAGATATGACATCAAATTTAACCAAGATGTGGCACGGTGATGGTAGGTCGGGAATCGTGTGCAGCAACGGGTAACTTCCTGACAAATGTTTGTGTTTTGAAAAACAATCTATTTAAATGAGAGTTTTTTTTTATGGCTGAAGTGTGCTAAAAATATGTGTGCGATGTTCTAATGGGCGTGCTTGAATCTCGGTGGTGTGACACGCGGTTGTGAGCATTATTAAATTAATAATCATCGTAAACGATGCGCGGCAATTTACAATCCAAACCATGTTTGTTTTTCGTTTCCACCCATGCCCGACGAACAAAAAGAAATACACATCAGAAAAGCAAAAGAACGTGGCAGAAACATAAATTAAAATGCGACATATTTTGGGTATACTTTTTTGTGGATGAAAAATAGAACTAAATTAATTTTTCGTGAAATTAGTAAAATATTATCAATTTCTAGGGTTTGCAACAAAAATATTTTGCAGAAAGAAATGGAACGAAACTGAATCTATACAATTTCAACTACTTCTATCGCTCAGAAATATTTACTTTTATCCGTTTGATTGGAATGAGTTATGGAAGTAAGTTTGACATAAAATCTTTAAATATTAAATTTTGTTTGGATTTGAGATTAATTGATGATCCTTATATTTCAGTTACAGTAATCCCTCTTGTAACGAGTTGAAGCCATTCCAATGTTTCTGATTAAGGTCACTGCTGTCTGAATCTAGCCCTGAGCTATTCACATCAGAAAGCCGCAACTTCTATGCCAAGCTTCCTGCTAATCATCCAAACTAAGCTCTGTCATGTTTGGAGATAGATGATCTCTCCTACATCAGACTAATGTGAAACACCCTAGTTAGCGCAACGTGTGACTGGTAGTGATCAGTCACCATACAACGTACGATCTTTTAGATGAGCACTCCGCCGTTCTACTCGTTAGGCATCACACTAATCTTTGTGATTCTGCCTGGAAGCAAGCTTCTATTTCATGGGTTCACTCATAGGGCAGTGAATCCTTTTGTCACTTGAGAACGACTCTCAAGACTCGTCGCAAATGACCGCTACTGCACCTTTTTGGCAGGCATTACAGCAGGCACCACGAGTAGGTGTGAGTCAGACTGTGTCGGCTACCGTACGACTGTATGTAAAGAACATATAGTTTGTAAAAAATAGTTGACATTCGACCATTGGCGAATATATACGTGAAGGAGTAGACATGAATGTGAGAATGATTCTTGGAAAAGTTATATTGGTGAAAAAAGCTCCTTCAAAGGTACGCAAATCCCTTGGACCACGAGGCCAGCTTAACTACAACATTGTCATGGTCAATGAGAATCTGTATACGACGAGACCAATGGGTATACGAAATTCCTTGTACGAAATTCAGAGTGACAATGCTCCAGACCATTTCTTATCGATAAACCCGTCAACCAGTAAACAAGGTTTTTGTGGTTGTTTCAACATTGAAAATTTCGTGAATAATATCTTCAATTTCGTCTATCCGGAGCTCTTGCTTGCTTGTTTCAGCTTTTCCCAACTCCAAGTTATAAGTTTTTTGCTATTATTTGATGCTCCTTTGTTTTATTTACATTTATTTTATTACAATAAAAAAATTTACCTGATCTCAGAATTTATCATATTAATATGGATTTCTCATGGAAACTGTTTGTTTCTTTTTGCAATTTTGTTTTTCTGCCGTTTTTTCCAGATCTGTTTTATTTCTAATTTAATTTTTTGATTACGACATGATTAAAAAATGACTGTTAAAATGTTAAAAACCAATGAAAAGAAGTTTTTTTAAATGAAAATATTAACAAGTAATTAAACATTACTTATTTTGGCATGTGGAATGATCAGTAAACAAAACACTCTCTGAGAACGCAATATGAATTCTATTTCTTAGAATACCAAAAAATAACTTCATCACGTTTGTTCCCACAATCCGCATTTGTAAATTACGACAATAGCAAAACGCAACAAGAGCAAACAAAGCCACATTTCTTAATTAATTAGAAACAATTTACAAACCTTATTGCCCGACCAACCATCGCCTTGTGCATACAAACAAAAAATCATCCATTTTTAAAACAATTCTGCTAAAGTTGTTTCGCACAATATGACATACTTTACTGTCATTGCAGCGCACACCATCCACACAGGTTGTCTGGCTTTTTTGTTTATCTTGTGTTCCACGGTACACCACAGCAAAACTTGCACGTAAGCGAAATATTGTTTGCTGAAGAATGAAAACAGTATTATTACCAACTTTATGAGGGTGGCGTTTCTTTTTTTACTTTCTCTGCCTCTACCTTTCCCATCATAGGCAGCATCCGATCTGGGAGAGTAAAGCTCTCGTAGACCTTTGATTGAAAACATATTTCAACGTCATAACGTGTGTGCGGCAAGCATAAAGTAATGTGAAAAGCAAACTTTGGCAGCAGCAACATCAGCAGCCTTGGTAGTAGCAACAGAGATAAGGACACTGGGTTTTCAGGTGATGTGAGCTTCGGAGTAAGGGAAGGAAAAAGAAGTGGAAGGGAAGGGCAGGAACAGAATCATCATTCTTGTTAGTGGGGTTGACATGGAAATATCTCTCGGAAGTAGGTTTTTTGGCACACACAGGAGAAGTTTGTTTTTCGGTGCTCTAGTGTGCTGTATCTTTTACGACCAGGTGTGACAAGGTGGCCGAGGCATAAGTGAGTAGCTAAACTGTGTATGTGAAGAAGAAATGTTGCGAGACAGTTGATTTTTGCAACACAATCTTCCCGAGATGTTCACACATAGAGGAAAAGTAAACAAATGGTTAAGGGTCTTTGAAGAACTTTTGGGAGATCTTCTGAGAATTTATTCTTCTACGTTACTTTACACTTCTGGTTGTGCGTTTAAATTCTAAGTACACAAAGTTTTTGATTACCGTCAAACGATTTAATAGTATATATTATATAAACACTTACAAAACAAAACATTGAATTAAGGCTCGCCTTTCACAGCAAACAAACATCGATGTTTTGATGACACCTCCGAAAGCTCAGAACGGAAAGTTATTCCGTCACAATTCCCAATCCGGAACTTCCTCGAAGATGGAAAGAAATTAGCAGGAAACAGTCAGTTTGCGAAACAATCGAATCAACCACGACGAATTGTACCACGCAAGCGATGAAACCCTCCTGGTGTGAAACCTTCCCTCGCTCGATCGATTGCTCATCGCCCTGGGTAACAGTTCTGCCGCATTGGTCGCTAACACAATTTTACACTTGAGCTAATTTAATTCTACAACTTCGTACGCGACAGATATTTAATCAGCAAGACAAACAAAACAACGTTTGTTCCGGGATGGATTTCGGTGTGGTTGACGGGTTTTCGGTACGAATCTTCCTTTTTAACCTTGGTTCGTACATCACGACCTCCGAAAGCATAAGGATTTCCGGGCAACCAATCAAGGTGTTTCCTTTGCGTGTGTTATAAGGGTGGACGAGAAAGAAAAAACACCATAATATCACGCTCCAGTGATGGAATCTAAACGAGGACAGGTTGAAAGGAACCAGTTGACCCAAAATCAGTATGGTTTTGTTTTCGCTCCGGTCTGTTTTCTTTTTGCAGTGCATGAGCTTTTCCCGGAAATAAGACATAATTTGATGTAAAGAAGGTGCTAGATGAGGCAATTTTCCACTCTACAAAACGTTTCCCAGCAGTACGTTTGCAGCGAGCGATGGATTGAATCAGGGGTTTTTCTTCGATGGGTTCCTTCTACCGAAGAAAAACACCTTTTTACTCGCTTTTCTTTGAAGCACCGATAAGCAAACAGTTTCCACTGGGTACCGAGCGAAGATTTTTACGCATAAAGCATCCTTACGCGGCAAAGACAAGGGAAATCGGAATCACGCCAAGTGCACCGAGAAACGTTGCGAGAAGAAAACACAGTCCGCCCTTTAGAATCGTTGCAATGGATACGCTAGGATCGGTAACAGTCTAGCATTTTTCTTTGTTGAGAAAGGAAGGAAGTTTTCCCTTTTCTTTGCTTTCATGCACCACAATGGCAACAACCGTATCGGCAACGGAGGGTGTGTACAAATGTTTGTGCTTTCGAATCGTCCTTCTTCAGTTTTCTTTGGTCCTACAGTAACAGACGGATAGGTAACAAGGTTATGAACAACATTTTCGCAATCTTCCTACATCGATCAAATCGATGTTCACAGTTGAACGATGCTGTCGGATGAAATTTACAATCCGTTCGGTGTTTGGGCGTTTGTGTATTGGTTCGTTGCAAGAGCGCTGCTAGCTTCTGGCTAGAAATTGTTTCGCCACAAGCAACAGGACCTTTGCATTGTGAAGCATAACACCAACGAAAAAGAAAAGCCTTTCATGGATATATTTTCTTGGCCAGCATCCCACACCAACTTTGGGTACGATTGTTTCAATCGTCCGTGCGTTTGATTCCGGTGCAAAAGAAAGGATCATGATCGGTCGGTTTCACACAACGGTTCCGTGCGTTGGCTCCGTGCACCGGAATGTCTGTGGAATGTCGTCTTTTCGCTCCAATAAATTACGATTGATTTGGATCAAATGTACCGTTCTTGATGTTGCTTCTTTGGCTCGGTGTAAGCGCTACGCTTTTATGCTGGCCACCGATTCACACGAGCTGTAGCTGGTGCTGTTCACCGTGTGTGTGTACGGGGTAGATTATTCCACGCTCGCGAGCACCGAGCAAGACTGATTGCGATGGAGAACAAAATGGATTAAAGTGATCGGTGTGCGATCAGCATTCGTAATGCATTTCGCTGAAGGAGTTTTGTTACAGAAAGCTCGTACGATTTTCCGATTCGATTGAAGGGAAAACATTTCAAAAGAATGAATTCATCTCGGGCATGATGCATGTTTGGCGGAAAGCACCATACAAAGAAAGCAAACGGATGAGATTGTAATGGAATCGTAAGTAATTTTTAATTCTATCTTGATGCTGTAACGCTAATGAAAAATAATGTAGAACTCTTAGAAATATGATCTAGGAACACAGAGCATGATCTTGAAACATGGAACTATGTACCTGCCATGGTGTCCGTGTTTCAATTAACCTATTGGTATGTTATGGAGTGTAATTTTGTATCTGCGCCATTTTCTTTCAACTCAAAATTCATAGGTTTTCTCAAGCAATGAACCTTTTTAAAGCCCTACATTAGAACACTTATTCGTGCCATTGTTATCAATGAGTTGGAAAGTATAGGAAGACAACATCTTTTCAATTCTAGAGAAAGCCGAAAAACCCCGAAAGAAGACAAACTCCGGTTGACTTTATATATCGCAGAACCCTTCTTATACTGCGGAGTTTTAAGAAGTAACCAAGGTTTTATTGTTGTTAAAGTTGGATCCAAGACACGCAGCATTAATCTGGACGTTGAAAAATATATTGGACAAGATTGTAATACTTCCAACTGATATATTAATGACCAATAGAATTGCTGTGACAACCTTTTACCGGAGAACATCACCAACTGTCTTATTGACTGTAGTACATGGATGAAGGACTACAAAAAGATCTTGAAACTTGATTGGGTCAATGATGTCGAATATATTTAAGGAAAAAAGTCATATGCTTTATCATGTCAGCTCAGGTAAGATAACTTTATAATTTATGACGATTGATTAAAAGTGTGTAGTAATCTGTATGTATCACAATGGCGAATCTAGGCTCTAAGAGAAACTCGTTAACCAAATGGGTGTTGGAGCCCCAAATAAATCGAGTCCGTTAACAAACTTTGTCTCACAGACAGAGGGCAAGCCAAGCGGAGGCATCGTATGAACATTTAGTTTTCCTACAAATTCTAAGGCCACGAGGCACTGTTGTGGAGTAGGACTCTAAAAGCTAAATGACTCTAAATGGCCTTCTAAATGGTCTGGAATTGAGCCTAATAGTCCAATACTAAGAAGATCCTTGAACCATCGCGGCCTTAAGCATGTCATGTAGCAAGCTCTGATGAGTTTAAATTAAAATTGAGATGTAAATCAATCATAGTTAAGCAGCTACTCAGCTATCTTGAATAGATACGTGTATTATACATCTCCACTCTTCATTTGAAAGACTTCTTCAAGCTTCTATGGTAATTTCGTTTAAAGTAGAATTAGATCTTTACTTACGGCGAATAAATCAATCCCATCTTCATGCGAAAAAAACTGTCAAGAAACATTTCTCCATCTTCTAAATAACTAAAGAACAAAACATAAATGCCCCAAAACCGCATGTAATGGCACATTGGTATGCTTGTTGACCTTTGGTTAGATCCATATCGTTACATTAAGAAACATGGAATATTTGCCCATGTGTTACTATAGCCAATAACACAATGCCAATACCCGTAAACATCCCTTAAACCCATGTTCATATAATTATCACGTAATGGCCATCTTCCAAAAAGGTGTCCCCGCTGAGCTCCATCTGCTTAAAACTCCACATGGTTTCGAACAAGCTTTCCACCGCTTTATGGTTGCCGATTGACGCATAAAAAAGGGATAATTGCACCCAGAGCACGTCTCAAACAACAACACATCCAACGCTGTGCCCAGCTGTATGCACTCGAATATGGTGTGTCTTTCGGAATCGCTCCTCACGCTATGGGAGTGAGTAATTTCGGAACGATTATTAGTCTCCCATTTTCTGGAACTTTCAAATACGCTCCACCTGCGTGTCGGTCGGTCCCATGTAATCCGTGTTTTTCGACACCAATGCCAATATCACGCATCGTTCCCCGGAGCAACACACCAACAGTGGACTGGGTTGGACAAGGTTCCACGAAATGCCCTTCTACAAATCAAAACATAATCCCCAAAAAACCGATCATCATATCGGCGATGCGTCCTGTCTATCTGGGCACCGGTAGTCATAACGCCTGCCAACACCGATGAAAAACCATCCGGTAGTGACACCCCGAGGACACATCTCGAATGATCACGGGCGCATACTCAAGTGGATCCCCACGTGCTTGGTGTGGTTTGTGTGTCGAAGGTGTACTGCCACCGATGCTATTTGTTTGGAGTCACACACATTTCCTGCGCGTAATCCATGCTTATTTTGCAATTCCTCGAACGTCGTACATTCTCATGCACCGGTACGTGCAGGTTTCGTTTGCGTACCGTGATAATGTCGTCGACCACGCAGCATGCTCACACCGGCATCGCACGGTGGAATGTGGACAATTTATCCCTTGTATCCTAACGCCCTCGTTTCGGCCCAGAGTTTCGTTGGGCAGTCCGGACGAGATCGAGCATTCTGGTGGAAAGAATCAATAAATCCAGCCGACCTCCGACCCCCAGTTCTTCCGCTCGTTTCCCGCCCACCTATCCAAATCCAGGCCATACGAAAGGACAAACAAGAGTCGTGCTTAAAAAATGGAAAACAAGGAAGAAAAATGGCGTGAAAAGTCCGTAAATTTGAATGCCTTGGGGGTTGTGTTGCTCTCGGTGGACGTTCGCCTACAAATCCACTTACTGCTACCGACTGGCTGACTCGGGGCAAGATGGGGACAACGCAAGCCAGTGTTAGCCAAAAATTATTCCCTCCGGAGCACAGAACGACAGAACGTTCGTTACGGGCTATCCCTCTTTCATGTTCTCTCGTTTACCGAATTGTCATCATGCCACGCGCTTCGTCCAGTACTGGTTGACCTCCAGCAGGGATTCGTCGTTGCCGTTGCCCGGTCGATCGATAAAGAACCATCCGAAAAATGGTGCTTTACATTTTCATTTTTATCGGCTTAAAATATTCCATTACGGAACACGCTGGCGCAAGAGGGCATTGGGTTGGCGAACTCCAAACCCAACCTTTCGCTTCCATCCGGCAAAGGCGGCTCATTGTGAGTGTTTGTTTTACGAGTGCACTGGATCGGGGAATGTGTTTGTGGCATTCTCCGGTTGCCAAGGTCACCGGTAGCTGCCTAAACAACTCGGATTGAGTTTTTTTTCTCTTCTCTTCACCAGCATTACTTTCCCTATCAAGAGCAGCGCGTGGTTTGCGGATTCGGGAGATTGCGCCGTGCTCAATATGCTGAACCTTTCCCAGATTTCACTAACTGCAGTAAAGCAGTATTTACATAGACGCAACAATCCGGTACTGTACCAGTGACCCGGGACGACTCACCAGAATCGTTTAGTAAAAGTGCCACGTAGCAAACCCACTGGAATTGGTTCTAGTGGCCATGCATATTTCCACTTTTCCATTTTTAGCCAACCAAACACACTTCACATTTGTTCTGAGCTGATCTCCTTCGTACTGCGTGTGTGTGTCTATGTGTTTTTTATTGTTTGAAGAGCACTAGAAAGCAGTAGGTTGAAACATAGCGTAAGGAATTTGCTCGCAGTAATGGTGTGTCGAGTACTTCTTGCCGTGCTGGTTGGCCCGGTTCGCCTTTTATCGCTGTTGTAACAAACCTGACCTTCCAGAACCGCTGCGAAACGTGCAAGCTCGGACGAGGAAAATGGCAAACACACAGACCACCGAAAGAATAAAAATCCGAGGCCAAGGTTACAGACGGTACCATGTATCTTGGCCACTGGGCAATGTAAGTACATTTTCTTCCAACTCGTGCTCGGTGAGTTTTTCTCTGCTTTCTCCTGGTGGGTGGTAAAAGTTGTGCTGGAATGTACGAAGACACCAGCAAACGCAGGGGTGCTGTTTGTTTGATGATTCGCCCTAACTTCTGTTCCTTCGTGGTTCCCCATTTTTGCAGTCCATTACTTTACATTCCACCGGCTTTAATCGGTCTTTGTGTCAGTATTGATGTTTTAAATCGAAATTACGCTCCACCGTCGTCGTGTGCAGGGTTTGGCCCGGTTTGGAAAACGAGCAAGACATGGAAAACTTCACACGACACCATTACTGGCACTCGGTGCAAAGGGAACACCCTAAGAAGCCTTCACGTCACCGGTACGTCTCAATCCCGGACCCCGAACACCAAGGAGACACAAGGGCCACTGGGAAAATGGGACAGCAATAGGATTAAATGGAGTATTTACCCGTTCGACGGCGAGCAAACCGGGAAGGATGCGGTGCAGTTAAGAACGGTTCACAACTTTTCTTCGCCGTTCGTTGCTAAATGTCTTAAGAATTCTTTTCCAAAAGTACTTTTTCAAGCGGGTTTTGAGAACTGAAAACATCAACAGTAGAAGAAGGGTTGCCGTTGATGAGACGCCAAGTCACCGATACATAAACCGGGCTGGGACAGTGAAAAGGACATCGCCTGAGCCCGAGTTGCCCGAGGTTCATTTTCCGCCCGAGCTAGAAAAAGGGTTTTTGTTGCCTCACTCGACGAGAGTGGTTTAAATATTGCAAACAAAACCGAGCAGAACTAGATTAAATGAGGGATTCGAGTGGCACCGGGTTTGAAGTGGGGTTTTTCGGGGTACAAAATGAACTCCCAAATCTCACTCTCCCCTGTTTTTAGTCAACTCTAAACATTGCGCCGTGTGTTTAGCGGGATACAGTAGCGCATTTACGCCGAACAAATAAATACCGGCATTAAGATGGTACGTAAGCACAGCACATTTACTCGCAAGCCGGCTGACCCCCGGGAAGGGTGGACATGAGTGCTGGCTAACGTATGAAAAAGGGTTTGTTGAATTATGAAATTGGATTGTTTTTGCACAAAACTTCTCGCTTCCCATTAAATCTGGAAGGTGCTCTTGTTGGTTTGTGTGTGTGCTGAAAAAGTGAACATACGAAACATTTGTGCATGAAGATGATTATAAACATAGTTCAAGTGAGGTTAGGTCCCTTGCTTATGGTGGAGAAAGTGTGTGTGTGTGTGTTGTTGGAAATTTGAGGCCACATCGAAATGAATTTATTTTAATGCTTTTTAAATCACTGTAAATCATTTTAAACGGGAAAATACGGGGAAACTTTGTTGTTGGTGTTTCTGATTGTTCTTTTGCTTCGTTATGGTGGCGCCAACTGCAAATGGTAGCTGTGGAAAGTATTTATTTGCTGCTGAAAACTGATTTTCGAGGAAATGGAGATATCGTTCAGTGGTATTGGAAATCAATTCGTATCGGGAAAATATCAATTGTCGTTTGGTGAAATCAATCATCAGGTGCTAAAACCAACATTTTGTGGTAATTGGTAGGGTTTTGAATTTCTACATTTTCTACAAAAGTTTGGTGTGTGTTTTATGATAAAAATAACGCTTAATAGGTTGCTGTACGTCAAATAAAAAATATATCTAGATCACACGAACAGTAAACTTTTTATTTTTATTACAGTTTATAACTTAGATACATTATTACAGATTTTTCACAATTGGAACAATTGAAATTCAATAAATTATATCCATTTTCTAGTGAAAGCAGGAAGAAAGTTCAAGAGAAAATATCTATTTATTTATTTTATTTATTATTCATAAGAGACGGTCTGGTCGTGTTACTAACTGTTTGTTTATTATTGCATCTGAAACAGTTGTTGATTTGGTGGGTTGGTTAGTTTACAGTGACTTTAAGGTATTAGACTTTATTTGGCTCATTTAAAAACATTGAGTTTATTCATTTAGGCTCATGCATTAATATGTTTTGCTTTACTCAACTAACTAGCAAACAATTCGGCTTGTGGTAAACCTGTTTAGTTTGTTTGTTGTGGTCATTCAACACTGCAGACAAGCGATTGGTGTACTTTGGTGTTGTTGGTGTGCATGAACATTGGGTTAAAAACCGCTAATCAACGATAGTCCATGGTAACTAAGGAGCATACTAGCAGAGGTACTGTCGTATGAACGACTGCTAAGAGTCTGGGTCTATCCGCATCGAACTCCTCGCATAATTTGACGATGACAGAGGATATATTGAATGTCGTGATATCCGTCACTACAGCTTCAATCCTGGCCTTGCCTATATGTTGAAGATGTGAATTCATCGCGTAATAGTTCGAGACATCATGCAAATAATCTATAGGGATTCCGATTTCTGAATGCTTTAGTAACCAACGAGCTTAGAATTTTCTTTTTATTCTCTGGCTCTACAACCTCAACAAGTATTGGCCTGCCATTGCTGACTTTCCTAGACTTTGGTTTACCTGTAGCTGTACGCAGGACTGACTATCCAGCTACGGGTAAAACTTAGTCACAGAAAGCTAGCAATAGCAGGCCGAGACCTCAAGAGGTTGTAGTGCCAAGGAAGAAGAAGAAGAAGTAGCTGTATAGTCGATCCTGCGCTACGAAGCTCGTGCCCGTCTCTGAAGAGGATTCGTCAGTGTAAGACTGGTTAGAGGATAGATGGCTATATTTATCCACATAAATGCTTGGAACTGACCTCCACCAAAGATTATTTGGGATATCCTTCGAGTCCTCTTGTAAGACGATGAGGCTTACCGAACGGGAATTTGAAGATTCTGGTAAAGTGGTGTGGAATATTTCGTTTTTTTCACTAAGGTTTGCCTTTAAATCACAAAATCTTGGATTACGTTCAGGAATTTCTCCAAAGTGCATGGCGACTTAAAATTTTTGATTACTAATGGGTTTGATATTGTGGATCTTAGAAGAAGCCAAAGCGATAGGTGTAGTTCTAGTGGCATCACTCCGGACATTCCTTCCTGGGATAATATATGAGTGTTTATCCTAATCCCAGCGCAATCCTAATCTTTAGTAAATGTAGTATATGTTTAGTATAGTTTTATTATACAGTTATTTATTGTTATTAAGGTGATATTAGTGGGGGTGGCCCGGTGGTAGTTGCAACAGCGGCGCCGGTCTTCACACGGCAGGACCGGGGTTCAAGTCTCATCTGGGCCGTTCCCCCATAATGAGGATTGACTAACCAACTATGCGGTATTAATTAGTCTAGTAAGCCAGAAATGGCAGGCATGACCTAAAGAGGTCGTTAGGCCAAGAAAGAAGAAGAAGAAGCTGATGTTAGTAATATTTTAAGACACTTACAGAAGTTTATAAAAGTCTATTTTTTAAGACACTCCGTACCACGTAGAGTTGAATACGAGTTGTACATGGACAATTAACGAAAACATCTCAATAGAAACCAATAAAGTGAAAATCCACCTATGTAGGTTTGCAATAAAAATAATCATTAAATTATGGTTTCCCTTAAACTAATGTTATAATAAATGCTTACATATTTTTACCATGACTTATCGTAAATGTAAAACATAATAATCATAAATATTTTCGATTTAATCTTTTTAATCTTGCTACGCTCTTTTTCCACAAAATTGTTATTACTTTCGAATAATAATTTAAGTTTTCATAATAAATTTAATGTAACCTCAACTCAATCTTTCTGAAACACTTCACCCGAAAGACTTCCTACCTCAGCTGAAGTATGTCATAATCGTTAACAAATATACCCACTCAATTTTCATTCCGTCCAGACGAAGCTATTTAAAAATTACAAACAACTCTATGATTGCCTCTTTTTCCGCAGAGCCTTTTAGTCGGGCCTCTTTATTAGGCGATAGTTTTGTGGTTCTGCCACTGACAGTTTATCGTTATCTTTCCTATGAACTCTTGGAGAAACTTTCCTAGACGGTTTACTACAACAAGGAAACGATTAAACACTAAAAAAAAGTCGGCCCGGACCTGGTCAATGCTAACCAAAGCTTTCCAAACCACTTTGCTCACTGCTCACTGCTGCGTCGTTGAAGTAGTTGTAGTTACTCAATCAAACTTGAATCGTAGCTTCTTTTTTCGTGTTGTACATTTTGCGCCCCTTCCATCTCCCGGTGGTTGAGTGGATTTGAGGGATGCTCTAAGGAAAAGTTTACTTCCCCCGAGATGTTGCATCATAATTTATCAATGTCCGCAACGTGTGAAAAGTTGAGCGGAATTTAATTACGTTTTAGTCTCCGGGTGGATAACTTTTGCCTAGCCGGATGATTTCGGTTCCTTTGGTGAGAACGAGAAGTCATTCTTGGTCGTCGTAGCTGGTGGAAAGGGATAAGAAGATGGGTATGATTTATTGCATGTATGTTGTATGTTGTACACGTTACGATGCACCATCGTAATGGCAGAAAGCTAACAGGCAGAAGAATGCAAAACCTTGTTTAGAGTTGGGACAGACAGTGACACTTACTGCTACTGCTATTACTGCCACGTGTGGGTACGAATGGGACTGTGAATAATTTAAGCTCGGCGTGAGCACTGTTTATTTACCTTTCTCATGCAGAGAAGCATGCTCTGCTTAACAATGTTGTTATGTGGAAGAAAAAAAAAGATCCTCAGCAGTGCACCAAGAGCCATCCAGGAAAATGATTTATGTTTCGAGTACAGTAACAACACTTTGGAGACTGTTATTTGACTGTAATAAATCCGAGGAAAAGAACAAGGAACCGTTTACCAAAAAATTGTTTCCAGATTGAAGTGTCTGTGCTTAAAAACAGGGCAAACAACAACTCGGTGGCTCTGCAAGTATGAAATATTTATGACGTTTCTTGTATCCCACAAACCTTCAATGGGGTTTGGCTGGGCGAAACATCATCATCATCACGATTCTAACGATCGTCAACATGTTGATGCCAATCGATTATACTTTTTCATAAACACACCCTAGCTCCAACACCTTGCTCACACACCCGCTCACGCTCGTTATCGGATGTTTATGATCGTGTTGTATCGGGTTGATGGTTTTGTTGTTGTGCCCGATGAAGAATATGTTGGGGCGTTGGAGTCACATTTATGATGATATCGTAATGGAAGCGCAACATAAAGCCACCGGATGACCACTCAATAGTGAGCCAACCGTACGCTGTCCACAAATCCTTCTCCATTCTCCAAGGAAGAAGGATTTGCTGGTTTCAAATCGTAACGGTGTTGAGTTGAAAATAATATTGAAAAAACAGCAACATTTATTTTATGACTCGCATATGTCGCACATGTTGGAAAGCACAGTTTGACGCAGTTCCGCAGCAGAAATGAACAGCTTTTTGTAAGGCGTGTATGTGTGTGTGTCAGTATAGCTCTCTTCAACCTTCAAAACTCATACTCCACTACACAGCCAGTGGCCAGTGTCAGCAACGAGTCCTGGAAAAAATAAAACTCAACAACCCGTTGAAACGACACAACATCCACACTCGCGCCCGGCCAGTATGTTGCTTGGGTCGGCCGTTGTTAGGGAGATTGTAAAAGGTGGATAAAGAAGGACAAAAAACAGCACTACGAACACTATCCTCACCACCCAATTGTTCCAACCAGAAGGCGTTTCACAGCGCATCCTTGCTGTTTTTTTTTCGCATGCTCCCAGCACGCCTTTATTGCATCGCCTCATTTCCGTTTATGTCGGGTGTCAACTTTCCGCCTGTTGCGTTTTTTCTCCGATTGCATCCGGCCTGGTACAGGGTTGCCAAGGGACGAAAATAAACTCCGTCCCAACGGTGCGTTTTGGTTGTAGTCGTTGCTTTACACTTTTTTGTTTCTCTTGCTGCGTAAAAAAGTAGTGTTTGGAGCTGCTTTTTGTTGCTTTTGGATTGCATTTTCTAGCGTGCACATCAACGACAGTCCTGCTGGCAAAACGCATCGAACTGATTGCATCGGAATCGGCCACCGCCGGGTTGAAATAGATGCGGCACCGAATGAATGTAATGGCAAAGTGATAAATGGATTGCACTCGAATCGCATCCGAAGCAGTCCGCTAAAGCTGGGGATAATGGGATTGAGATGTTTATCTCTGGCACCCTTACGGATTGATGGCAAACAGTGTTTCTTGCAGTTCGCTTTTTCTCCTGCCACACTTAACGGGTGCATTAGAGTGCAACAATCTAACATATTGCGTTTTGTGCATAGTTTTATCGTTTGTGGATGTTGTATTTTTTTATATATAAAAATGGACTGTTTTAACAAAATGACTATTTTAGAGACAATTGAAACCCAGCAAATGACATGCTGTGATTTATAGCTAGTTTGTTGTTGTTACATTTAACTTTATCTGATTTTTCATCAAGTTTTTTTAAGCTCAATCTTGCTTTACAATAAATGTAGATAAGAATTTATCGAAAGTTTTGTATTATTGTTGGTCACGTACTGTTAAATTTATCACTAATTCCGCAAAACAAAAAAATTTTCATTCAAATATTTTTACTCCTTCTGTCATTCAGTTTATATAATCCCTCGATTTTGAAATAGTTTTATTTTTATTATTATTATTATTATGTCTTTAGTTTACCAGATTTTATGTCAATTTGTTAAGAAACGTTTTTATTCATCAATCATTCGTTTTGCGAAACAAGATGCTTAAACATCACCTTCGAAACAAATTAAAGACGAAATTCAAACCCTTTTTCCTCCTTCTCACAGACAGTCAACCGTTTTCCTGCACAAAATGACAAAAGTCAACAGTTTCCGACCTCTTTTTTTTAATTCAACTCCTATAAAACGTTCACCCAAGCAAAGCACCCACACTTCGCAACTCGCTCGTCTTTAATTTCCACGCCATTCCTTCTATACGCTTTCCCAGCGAACGTTTTATTTGCCTTCGAGGGTGGCAATAATGTTGTGAAAAATATGTTTCATTGAATATAACCGATGCTCATAAACCCCGCCTGTTTTCCTCCCGCACTACTCCTCAATTTCATCGTGACAGAAACGAGTGAAATGAGAAAAACAAACCGAACCCGGCTCATATCGTTCTTGCGGCGTGCTATCTCGACGGTTATTTTTCGCTACTACCGTCTAGACGGCAGTCGAATCGTTGAATGTGTGCAAAATTATTTTCCGGCTTCGATTAGTGTCACACCGGGGCGTTAATAAAGCTCTCGGCTACAACTGGGTAATATTATCAAAAAAGGAGAAAAAACAACAAAAAACAAAATAAATAGATCGTTTTGTTGCTACGACAGATAGACTAGATAATTGTGTACTCAAACCGAGAAAAGAAAACACGGTTGGTTTGCTAATGAACTTTTAGCATAGTGAACGAGGACCCGGACTGGGAACTAATGTGAATCACGTTGCGTTTGTCTCGAGGCGGTCGACATAAGGACACCAATCCGATGAAGCCGATTGACCAATGATAATTAGATTCGTTTCCAAAACCCGCCAGCATGTGGCATGTCGGTGTGGTATGTTATTCTTTGTTCGTTGTTTTCTGCAGCCCCGGCCAAGCTCTGATCGACCAGTAGAGGCGTTGGCTAATGAGCTTCACTAAATCCAAGGTAACGTATTGGTATGCCAGCGGGTTCTTTGACCGTAATGAACGTAAGATCATTTCATCAGCTCACAAACAGTCAAAAGCTGTTCGAGTACGCCTTCCTCAGAATAAGTAGGGTGGTGACTACTAGCATCAGGAAGTGTTCAGGTTCGGAAATTGGAATCGTTTCTTGGAAACAATATAGGGCTCTATAAAAGGTGTAAGAAACGCTTTTGACTCCCATTCAGATACAATGTAATGCAATTCAAAAAAGAGCGGCTAAGCGATAAATGAATGCGCTACAGCATTCTTGATAAGACTAAGCTTCATTTGCTCAGTAGAGTCCTAGTCTTTGTGCCTTATAGTGCAACCTTGAATACAGTTTTTGTTTCTAATAATACCACTTCCGGGAAAGGAGCCTAGGTTTGCTGGACGCAATTTAAATGTAATAATTAACACAATGCACTTGAAATGAACGTGCAGACGTTATTGTTGGTTGTGCTTTGTCTGTCGGAACAGTGCTTGAGTATCTCATTATCTGTAAAGTATGCACGGTAAGATTACCATTTGCCAGGTGCAAGGATTTATCTATCTGTCTGGTAGTACAAAGTGGAGTTTAAATGCTTTTTTATTATTGTGGATGGAAAAAATTACTTGCAAATTAAAGCTGAAAGTAGTAAACACATTAAAGAGTTCTTGAATAAGTTCTTCGAGGCAGACTGTAGCTTTCCGAGTATGTTTAGAACTTGTCACTAAATAAACTTCCACTTTTAATGGCTCCTTAAGCTGGTGGATTAGCAAATATGAATTATTCAACAATGTTCTTCGTTTTCTAGCGCTCTTCATGATAATTCTTTCCCCTTTCTACTCGTAGACTTAGGGCCCGTTGTTTAATGTGAGAAAAAATCTGTACCCACAACACAAAACCTATCTAAACAGTATTTTTAATCGCTTTAGAAGTGAGACAATCGTTGGTTTTTTTGTTCGTCTCCAATTTCTCTTAATATTCCTGTCAGTTCCCGAAAAAATCTGCTGCAAAAACCTGGGCACCCGACAAGCGTTCAGCCATTTGGGAGGCTATTTTCCAGCTCGTTACGCTATTCAGAGCGTTTTGTAGCTTGCTACTGTCCCAAAGGAAACCCCTTTGGACACGTAAACACATACACACACACACAGTCACGCAAAGCTTTACGGTGACCCTTTATAATTAGAGTATACCACGGGAACCCGAGGTTGCTCCTAATCGCCAACATCCGGCTCGTGGTATGAACGAACAAAAAAAAAAGCGTTACCCAGACATTGGAGGACAGAAAGAAAAGGAAAATAAAGGTAGCATCTAGGGAGCATGAAGTTATGCCCCAAAGAAGGAGACACCGTGGCAACTTATCATGCTCGACCGGTACAAAAATGGAATCTGCCAGATTCAGACTCGGCCGGTCAGGTGAGCAGACCGAAACGCTCGCCAAAGTACGAAAACTCTCCACATGCATGTCCCGACGGTTCTTGGGCAATTGTTTTGCTGAGGGCTTTACTCGCCTGGATGGAGAAGCCTGGTCGTTCACGAAGCTGCGGCAAAGGTTCCTCTTGAAAAAAACGGAACGGCTTATTAGGATGCCCGGTGGAGCGTTACTCGTTTACTCTCTTCAAAAGGCACACACCAAACCCGTGTAGTGTTGTCTGTTTGTTGTTTCGCAACAGCCTTCCGGAGGTTTTTATGTACCTCGCAGGGTCTTCAAGGGGACTATTTTTCAAATAAAAAAAAGCTCATCTCAACACAAAACCCGTTTCCCACCGCACACACACACACACACACAAGAAGTGGCGATAGGAATCGTAATTTACTGTACATCCCACACCTGCGGGTGGGTATGGAATAATGAGGGCCCAGATTATGTTTCTCTCTTCCTTTTCCAGTGCGCTCGGTTTCCATCCTCTGTACCCGTCATGATTTCGTGAAGTAATTTCCGACCAATTATGACCCAGCCCAGCCAGCTCGGATTGCGATTAATTGTGTGTGCTGGTAGTTTTGCTGTGTTTGTGACGATGAATGGTCGTACTACGCACAAGTACGAAATAATTGAGCCGTAAACGATACGCCAGCTTCTCAAACCGATCCCTTTTGAAGAATGTTGTTTAGTGGCCGGTTAGGAAAGTGCTTGGAATCGGCGCTACGCACGGGAAGTGATTAATTACGCTATTAGTATAATTTTACATTCTTTACGCTCATTTGTTTCACTGATATATCTACTGATATACTGACTTTTTTGACTGGCTTTTTTCTAGGCTAAGGCCTCTCTGAAAAGGGGTAAATTAACAAATGACCCTTTGTTATGGACAAGCTTTTTAATTATTATAAATTAAGTATTACTTCATTTTCGGTCTGCTTTTTGCTGGCAGTTTGGTAACGTTTAATTACTGTCTAAATGAGAAAGAAATCGTTGTTCGTCATCACGCTTGCACATTAATCAAAGGGAGTCTCAGCGCAAGAAATCACCATTAACTGTAATAATTGAGACTAATTACAGGCATTCTGCTCGTAACAATTCGTTTAAGGATATTTTGGTAACTTACTTTTCTAAATCAGTTTTAAAAGCCTGAAGCTGTTTCAATCTCGTTCTTTTCGATCATTGCAATGGATCAAATATTTTACTCTTGAGCACACAATTTCATTTTTCATTTCCTAATGGATTTCCAAGAATTTGATGACCATTTTTTTATGCTTCTTTGGTTTAGTGCAGGTTGCATCGGTTCAACAATGCTTTATTGATCACTGATGCCGTTGGATGTAACAGAGATGTGCTTGCAGTTTTTGTTCATGAAAGGAAAGAGCAAAAAAAACTCATGCTCATAACTCTACATTCTGATCCTCGATACCGGAGTCCGGTAATTGAATCAAATCCCGTTCTTAGTATCCTTTATGAAGCGAAGGATAATCATAGAAAATTTATTTTATATTTCGTTGAAAACCATAGCTTTGTCATATGGATTCCCATTAAATTAAAACGGGGAAATGGCTGCAAATCTGAAAGGACGGGTTGGTTTAAAGTTTATCTACACTTGTGCAAACTCTTTACTAATATGTTATTATATTAGTTTTATATTAGCAGATACATATCGTTGCTATTATGCAAAAAATATTAAAAAATAACTCACTATTACTAATGACATTTAATAGTCTATTGATTTCTAGAACTTAGAATTACAAATTGGTCAAGTAATATTTCAACAGTTCATTTGGCACTCAACTTAAAATATTCTGATTATTTTTAATCACAGGGAATAGGTTTGTTCAAGTACTTCAAGTATTTTGTATGTTTTTCTTGTATTTTCACACGATCGTTATTGAGCATTGCCTCTTATAAATCGACATTTTTAATTCAAGAAGATCACTTCCAACAAATTGCTTTAGCCGGAGTATGATTACCATAAACTTCTACTAAAACATAGTGGCTTTCGATAGCTGTGTTCAGTATAATAGAAATAATGTATCAGTGAAGCCAAACTTAACAAATCTTTATGAAAATTCCAAACCTTTTTAAAATTTATTTATTTATTTACAAAAAAGTTATCTGGCCTGATGCGGCCTACATAACAAAACATAATAAAACAAGAAACAGAAAACATCCAGAATATGAACAAACATTATCACAAAAAAGTTTTCTTTTGAAATTTACCTCTTAGAATTATTTTAAGATTACTAACACTTATACTGGGATCTACTGAGAAATTTAAGCTGTTGTACTCGTTGGCCAATTTAAGTAAAGGTTCGTTCACACCAAACTCTGTTAATCTAAATTCTATGTAGAACAGTGGTCGGGGCCTTAAATACCTGCTAGGAGCCTGATAATTAATTTTGCTAAGAATGTACGGGGAAATATATTTCAATTGTTAGAAATACATGGTTTAGCAAAGGTTTCCTTATGATAAAAAGGAATCAAGTTATATATCATGTAATTTATGAAACAAGCTGTAAAGAAAGATTTAAAGAAGTACAACAGAATTTTTATTTTCCATTTAAAGCCTCCCTTTACGGCGCAAATGGTTCATAAACAAGTCACAACAATGTTACCAACGTTGCACCGGGAGCAATACATGTATCGCTCAAATCATTCCCTGGCACATGTTTCTCACTGACCGATTGCCATTACGTGGTTAAATTTATCTCCAGTCCACGAGATACCGATTCATTTCAGTTATTGCAAAATCGTGGCCAATGTTTACATTGATGCAAACGGACAGTGCCGTTAATGCGATCGATCGCTTGGGTGGGAGGAGTGGGCGCAGGCCGGCAGTAAACGGCAGCAAGGGCATATAAATTGTTTACTTTCATCCACAGCACCGATAGCCCTACCTGACAGATGAAACGACAGTGTGAAATGCTTTTCTTGGCAGCATCGTTTTTGTGAACCATTCGGATCCATATTCGAAGTGCATTTAATGGCTTTACATTTTGATGTATTTGCTGCCATCCCGGTTGGATTGACATATATTTGGCCAATGTTCGGTTATTGGTCGGTTTTCGGCAACCAAACCGAACGTTGTGTACGCTTGATTGACCAGAAACGGCAAATGGTATTGTGCACATTACTGAACTGCCCATTCATAAATCGGAACGTTTGGTCGCTTCGTTTGTGGTTCGTTTAACGGGCTTCCCAGCAAATGGTGACGTCCGTCAATGCGAGAAGTCAATTTCCGGGCTGCGTATCAGAAGCACGAATTCTCGGAAGCGAACGATCACACCATGGAAATGATGGTGCACATTCGACGTTCAATTTAACTCCAGCATCAGACGCAAAGGAACAAAGCTGAAGACACAGTACAGGATTTCCAGAGTCTTTCTTTTTCTACTATTTTGAGTCATCTTTTTCTGATCGGACGGCTGTTACATAAAGCCAGTGAAAGGTCAACAGAAGGTGTAGGGGTTTTTTTTTGTTTGTTTTTAGCGAACATGACAATATCGCCCTGTTTTTGTGGTGCCAGACAGTGAGACAGTGAAAGTGATGATTGCATCTGGTGTTGATTGCGGATCCCGGCACCAGCTGCGTGGTTTATTTGGTTTTTGTTTGTGCAAGAATTATGCTTTTCATCCGCTTTCAACAATTTATTTATTGTGAGCCGGGGAATCTTTTTTGTGTATCCCTTTAATCCATCGCAACCGACCTGTCAAGAGCGGTCCAATCAAACTCCACGTCTGACGTTTAACCGCGAAGGTTAGGCTCGTTTTGTTGTTTTGCGCAGGGATAAAGTACGTTTTTTTTGTTTCGTTTTAGCAGAGAGAAAAATCGCTCAAACACACACACACACACACACACACACACCCAACGAGGACTGGTAGTCATAATTAATTTTCAAGCCCTTTTTGGCATGATTTCAACAGCCTGCAGGCACTATTGTCACTGTGGGCGTAAGATGGGGGATGGTTTGGGATGAAAAATCTAATTAAAAATTTGTTCTCACACAGTTTTTCTATTTGTATTTTGTGCGTTTGTGTAGCTTTTCCCGTTTTTTGGGTAACTTGTCAAAGTCAAACGATAATCGATAGTGGTGTTGATGGTGCACGTGCAAGCTGTGTTGAGATTAATTTCTTTGTGTTGAAGTTGAAGGCTTAATTAAAATCGGTTATGAAAGGTGAGATGCAATTAGCTGCCAATAATGAGAAAAAGCTGCTTCAACCGTGGGGCCAACCATTTTATTTTTGACGCGTTGATGAGGTCGTTTACCCCGACCACACATTGGCACATTGATACGGTTCGCATGAAAAATTAAATACGTATTGTATCACTTTGGATAATAATTTCCAACAATCAAAAATGTTATTTAAAACCGAAAAATGACCAATTTTCTATAAAGTCCCCGTCTACACTAAACGTCCCAATTACTTCGTCCATTTTTAATTGCACTTCAACTCATTGTGGTGTGCACAATCAATTAGAATCCAACAAACAGCGAGCATCTGCTGTGGTTAAAGTTATTGGTCGTGCTTAATCAAACACAAATCACACACCATCCGGCAAACCATAAAACCATGATTTTCCGCGGTTGACATTTGTCCTCACAATTTAGTGAAAAACGAAACGAAAAAAAAGATCCAGAAAGTAATTGCTCGCATTCGAATGCAAGACCACCTGTGACTACCACAAACCATTGTTAGAAGATGGGTTGTTTGATGAAAAATTGCTCGCGGACTGAAATGTTTCACACATTAATTTTCCCACCGTACAACGTGCTACGTTTAGTGGAAAAGTTTTTTTCTCTCGCTGTCAAAATTTAAACCATCTGCACCCGGTCCTTCAACACCAATCATCAAACCGAGGTGGGAAAGTGTTGCTGGATAAGTGGCAGAGGTAATAAAAATTTTAAAACCAAACCTTTCCCGCCATCGAAAAGTTTGCAGCACGCCACGTGAAGAACGTTTAACGTGACTTAGTTTCGCAGCATCGTTTGCTTGTCCTCGATTGTCGGTTCTCGCTTGCAAAAGTTCTAACCGGTGAGGCCAACTTTGCTATCTTGGCTGCAGGCGTTGATAGTGGTGCTACATACACTCACTTACGCACGCACTACAAACAGATAAATTCCGGAACGCGCTCTCAAAACATTGCGCTGCAGCAAAGTCAATAAAACGTCCGCCAACCCGTTCTCTGCAGCAACCAAAGGCGGGCGGTTTGCTTCTTCCAGGTGGCTCTTAAATCATCGTAAGGCGGCACGTTAAGTCAGGCGGGACCTAAAAATAGTTGGCTTAACTCGTACAGCATCAAGCATCCGGTGCGCTTGGGTAGGGCTTTGGCTTCTTGCTCACTCTTATCATACAACTCTTTTGTTTGTCCCTGGCCTTTCGCGTCCCACTCCTTCCTACAGCAGATGGCAATCTAGAATGTGTTTAGCACCTTCAATACGCTGGCGTCTGTTTAATGTTTGCACACATGAGTAAAGGGTGTGTTTTTTTCTTCCCTGTTCGGCTGTATGTGTTTGCGTTGAAACAAGCGCCATTAGCGCCAGCGTAAGGTAACAAGATAAAGCAATAGTTTCCGGTTTTTTGGGGGATTGCTTTACCCCTTATGCAAATTAGCGGATGGTTTCCGTTTGTGCCGTGGGGTAAGAATATTCTAAACAGATTTTGGGAAGTGTATCGATAGCTGTGGGGCAAAAACAATTTGTACACCTTACGGGAGTTGGCGAACAAATAACGGAGAAAATGATTATCAAACAAAAACTACAGTGGATGGTATTTTTGCAAGTGCAAGATATTTTTTATTGGTCATAGTTTTTTTAGTAGTCTTTTATTCAATAAAGATTAAGTAATTTTGAAAAGCTTCATATTTTGTGCATACGTTTTTAATATTATAAGCACTTTAATGGCATAACATCTAAACAAAACAGATTGTTGGATCGAGCAAGAAGTCAACACAATTTAGAAGAAATCAAACTTTATAAAATAACTGATTTTTCACGAAGAAGGTCAGGAAAGAAGCTTCAAGTGTCGCCCAAGAAGTTATCAGGAATTGGTTTGAATATATCACGATCGGTTAATATATAAGTTAAGTATCCCTACCCGTTCCTATCTTGATTGTTGGAGTTGAAACATTTGTATCTTAAAAAAATACCTAATATAAATTCGACACTTCCGATTTTTTATGTTATATTTATCGAAGAAACCAATTTAAACTTTCAAGATACAAAACATTCGTAAGCACCCTTGATGGCTTGGAATTTTAAGAAGAAGAATATTCTTGAAGGTGTTTCAGCGACTTTTCCTTGAAGAGTAATGTTATACTAATTTTACTGGAGAAATACTCAAGAACCAAGAGCAATACCACCGGCCATACCTTCAAATACTAATTTAATCATAGGTGATGTACAACTAGATCACAAACAATGACATAGATGTTTAGATGTGTGAAAACATGCTGGTAGCTAACTGGTTATATTATAATCTACGAAAACATCTCCAGTCATTAAAACTGTTGCGATGGACAAAGCTGGGCCTGTATAGAACCTTTACAGTCCCAGTACTCCCGTAGTCCCATACGACTCTATTCAAAACTGACGGAATCTTCTCAGCCTTAACCTTTTCGCCGCTACATCGAGGAGCTCTACGAACTGTACGGTATTCTCATCGTCGTGCAGCGAATTAGACTCGTCAGGCTCCGGTGGGATGGTCATATCATGAGCATGGCACCGGACGACTTAGCGCGTAAAGTCCTTTTAGGCCGCTCAGGCGTGGTAGTCTTCAAAATTGAGATGGAGTGACGATGTTGATGCGGTTGTAGCATCTAATAAATAAGTAAGTGAGCTCCAGAAAACTACGAAAAGCTTTAATATAGACTTTTTAATCGGTGTTCAGAATAAATAGATGATAATAATTTCATGTTTCTGTCAAATCTTGGTGCAAGCCATTGAAGTAGCATGCTAGCCAGGCAGTTTACCGGTAGTCTTTACTTCTATACATAATACTGTGTTCTTATGGATGATCTCGATGGGATTCAAATTCCAGTGCTGGGCTGTGGAAGTTTCGCATCAGTGAACCTCCTCAAGACTCAGTTTAGAAAATAAGATTCAAAATGACTCTGGAGAAGACATGTATGGAAACAGGCAGACAGCAATTCAAAATAACATTAATATTTCTACAACAACGTTGAAGTATCTTAAAGTTTAAATGTTTCAAAGTGACTATTAGAACTAGCAAACTAGATTCACTTCATAAAACAGCTTTTTTCAAGAAATTTTTCATTTTTCATGAAGGTTGACCGTTGTGATTATTTAGCAACAAGCTTTTTTGTGTTATTTCAAAACTACACCATTCGTTCATAAATATGTGTCTCACTGTACCTCAACAAGCGACGAGCTAGATTCGGGGGAAGGAATGGATGGCGCTCTAGATAAAGTAGGAAAGGGTCACAAAACGACTCTTTCTTCCGGAACCAAACCCGTGCGGGGAGAAAGATCATTCGTTACGACTCATTTGCAATCATAATCCGCAAACGATTATATCCGACATCGTATCGTGACGCAAATCCCTTCTATCTACCACCATCGGTACACGTTCTGTGCATTACGGCATTCCGGGCAAAAGGGTTCAGGGTTATTTTATGGCCCATCGTAAAACGGCATGTTCAATATTTGAAACGGCAAGCACACACATGCACACACATGCTCTCCCTCACGGGCTGTTTTTCGACGTTGATGCATCGTAAAACTTGAGATGGTACACGGAGGATACAACGCAGCAACGATCGATCGCACTTGTTGCACGGCGCTCCACTTGATGTGGATTAATAACGGATAATTGACGAACCATCACGGATCACGTTGCAGTAAATTTGCATCCCAATTGCCGGCTTGAACAACAACATTTAATAGTGAGGTCCATCTCTGTACTTTGTAGCAATTGATAGGTGAAAAGGACAGCATCGGATCGGTACTGACGTGTTTACAGTCGTTGATCGGTTTGATACTCTGACCTAGGGAATACTTTTGCACTAAACAACTCATCACGTCTGGCTGTGTGTTGTTGTGCCCAGTTTGTGTGTTTGCTTTGTTTATCGCATCCTCCATTTACTTTGCGTTATTAATCATCTTTCGCTACCAGACCCAGAGCCAGACGACCGGACGGTCTCACACACGGTACGATGGATGATTGTCGCGCACACTTTCAACACACCATCCGGATTATATCGCACCGTCACGTAATAGACGGTGGCACCGCGCGTACCGCATCATGTCACAAATTAACTAATTGGCCACTGGCTACCGGACATCGGGTGCAACGAAGGAGATAAAAACGCAACCAGAACTGACACCAAATGATCGAGCATGAAAGGCTAAGCGGGAGCGAACAAAATTACCACACAGAAGCCAGCAGTGAAGAAGGAACGGAAAACCACACCGATGAAAACATACGTGGAGTAGCCGCTGTAGGTCGTCTGCTTTGCTGGACCTGGGTACTCAAGTAATCCACCGACTGGAGCAAGATTAATGATCCGATAGCCACCATTCCGCTGTATCGTTTCTCCACTGTTCGGCTATGGTGAGATCGTGCTGTCTCAGTCCTCGCATCTCATCTCACGTCCTTCACGTAGTAATTCAATGCCAACTTTGATGCTACGAAGTGGTCAGTGGGTATCTGGGTGCAGCATGTGAAGTGTGAAAGTGTGGCATTTCAAATTTGTGTCATCTGACACACACCCTGTCTGTTGCCTCCTGTACGGAACCGTTTGTCACCCGGTGGTATCCCTAATTTAATGGCCATCCTCATCCATCTTTGGCCAGTTTTCGCGCACTGTCGTTTACATGGAGGATAATTTTTGCACTTCTTCTGCAATGCGACGGTAGCAGACGATGTGAGACGACTGGGTGCGAGATTTGGAACCTCTGCTCCTATCGTCCGGGTCTCTTTCAGCGCTTCTGCTTTTAAGTGGATTTGGTAGATGTTAACCATTCGCAGACCGAGCCCGAATTGGTTCTCCATTAGCAGCCGGATTAGGGTGACTCCAGTCCGTTCTGTTGACGACTGGATGGTGTTATGTAAAAAGGATAAAGTCCGGCACGGGTACCTCGGTGGTATCCCTTTGTTCTGTGCGTTGCGTAACGGTTGAGGTTAGGAAATAAATTGGCAAGGATCATGAAGGTTCGAAAGCAGTTCCGAACCATCATCTTTTCGGGTTTACAGGGACTTTGGTAAAGCTTTCATCCTTGCTAAGTGATCCCAAACATTGAGCCACCTTATTTACCGGGACGAAAGGGGTTCATGCTTCCGGTTACATTGGCCATTATATTTCTGGTAATTTGTCCTGGGTCTTTTAAAAGCAAAAGCGTATTATTTAATTATTTAAACAATGTACTCCAAATTGACCGAATTTACACACACCATGCTCTTCGCCATTTCCTTTTACTGCGATGGCATGGTGAATGGTTTCGGTATGGATGATGGGATTTAATTAAAATTTATAACATTAGTTTCAAGTGGCTCGTGTTTTCTAGCACACCGGAAGAGGCTAGGCGGCACATCAATCAGCTCACTCGATCATGTGAATTGAGAAGCGACTTAGCAAAATGCATCATAACTTGTGAAACCTGTGTACCGAAACACGGATCTGCACGGCAACTACTCTCTCAAATATCAAAGGCATTAAAGGTACAAATTTGCTACCATTCCTTTCAACTAACAGCAAGCTCCCTAACTGCATTTCCTTCTTGGTCGCGTCCTGAGCATGACCTCTCGGAAACACGGAAGCCAAAACATTGATGCCAGGCAGGAACAAGGGTTCCTCAGCTCAGCATACTTAAAACTTGTACTTTCAAATTTGTCTGTGGCACGAGCGCAACAACATTTTTCCCATCTTCATCACCTCGGCAACACGGAACACGTCCGATGGGGGGAAAACTCTCCGCTGCAAGGTGAGTGCTGTTTCACTGAAAACTGGGTAACAAGTTTGCCTTCCGTGAAACTTTTCTTTGCCATTTCGACGCCCGTAGCCGACTGTGGTACCTGTGTTCCGCGAGGTGCACCAAGAAGTCCTGGGATGCGTGTGTCCAATGGCACTGGAAGTTAAATGGAGTGTGTGTGTGTGTGTTGGTGTGGTGCAACAACCGCAAACAATAGACGGTGGGGTCGAGTGTTGAAGTGAGTTGCTAACAAGAAGTTTTAGTTGAAGAAGATAGAATAATGGGAACAAGTACCGGAAGGTAACGCGGAAATGGTTGGGAAGCTAATGATTGGTAAGAGAGAAAGAGAGAAAATACGTTCAAAGTACAAATCAAATGCAACTCTATCATGTTTCCAATGATTTGTGGTTTGTTTCCAGGTTTGGGCGTATTGTGTGGAAGTGTGATCACAACTTTTGCAACCTGTTTAGTACGAAAAATGCATGTTGAAAAGAAAGTTTTAAATTTCAAGTGAATAATGTGGTTTTAAGACAATTGATCAAATTTACTTTGCTTGCTTGTTGGTTACGATTTTCATTAGGCAGCGTGAATGGTTTTGTTTGCAAGTGATTCTAAAGTTTAATCAATGTTTAATGTTGAGATGTTTTATTTGCTTTGCATCTGTAACTGATTACAATTTGGATTGTTGAAAATGATTTCAATTAGCATTCCGTACTTCAAAAATTACGTCCTTATTTTGTTCAATTGATTTCCACAAGAAAGCATTATTTATAACAACAATTTACAATAAGTTTCAGTAAATTTTCTCTGCTGATTTTAATCATTGCACTAATTTTCACAAATTAATTAAAAATGTTCCATTATAGAAAAAATCGTGTGCATATAATTAATTATTGATGAGCTTATTGGAAAAAATATAATTTTGTTTTACTTTTGTTTATTTAGATCAACCCAGAATTCTTAAGATTGTTCAGGTTAACGCAAATTTCATAGCTAAATTCGTTCACTTTCGTAAGGTTCGGTAATGTTTCTTAGTTGATTGCTTTTTTTTTCTTTGAAGTTGATGTTCATTTTGAAAGTCTAAGGTACTTGCTGATATTAACTTTTCAATTATTTAAGTGCCGTTTTTACCCTTTCACTACATTTGCGTATTTCGGTAATGTTTAAAGATAATAATGATATTCTGTGCTGGTGATATTACGACAATTTATCCAGTGTTTTATTGGTGGTGTTCCAGCAGGTGTTCCTTACTAAAGTCTAATGGCCGCTATAATTTACACCCTTTTCAGAGAGACTCTCGATCGACTGATGGTCAGTTATTCCTGTTTGCAAATGATACTGCATTTGCAATAATACGTAGGAAACAAGTTGAACTTGATAGTAGGATGCAGCGTTAATAGGAAGATAAAAATCATCCTGGGTAAAACTAAAGCTAAACTAAAGCGATGATTGGTCGATCTACCTCACAATCGATAACATACCTTGGACTTATCATCGACTTCAAGATGCTCTTCATACTCTTAATCTGCTATGAATCTCGGATATCTCGACCCAATAAACTAGCAATATATAAACAAATAGAACCGACGGTTGTTTATGCCAGTTCGAAGTGAGATTCATGTGCAAAGACTCACCTGGAAAGAGTCGAAATCATGTCAAAGAAAATCTTTTTGATCTATACTCCATAGCAGAAGCAAAATTTCTGGAGGATGTTTTCGAAATCGTGTCACATCCGTTACCCAGTTCCATCTTTTCCTCTGATAAACGTCTAGGAACCAGATTCGTAAGCTTAATATATTTTTCTCTTTATCATATACAATGTTCCCTATATTAACGTGTTTTACAAATTTTAAGCAGCTTAAGCAGATTAAAGTATCGCATAGAAGGTATTAGGGAATAGATAAAAGGCACATAAGGAATCATGTGAGGCTTTATTCGTCTGCGTTAAATGTGACCACATTCTAAACCGCCAAAAAGGCATACATTTCTACCAATCTGAAAAGCAACAGGGTAAATTAAAAACACTTTCAAATTATTTTACTGACAATAATAGTAAACTATCGTTTGCTAATGCTGTCTCAGTTGCTTACAAACATTGTAAATCAAGCGTTAAAAACACACCAACATTCGTTAATATTTAACTACTCACTTCATTCAAACCGAAAACAAACATAACACAAAATCACTCCAAAACCACTAAAATATGCAGCGCAAATTTAACATCAATCCGTCCAAACACCGAACTCGTTCGATCATAGTAGTCGGCGACGAGTTAACGCTTTCGAGACGTGAAAAAAGGGACGGATGGCAATAAAATCTCTCCCAACAAATCCCTACCTAAACCAAGCTAATGGGACCAGGGATCGTCCTTTCGGCTCAAAATCCAATCTGAATCGATGCAAAGTTATGCGGCAGATTGTGAAAATGGACAATCTAAACAACACCAGAACACCTCTCCCACACAAAGCCGAGCCTGTCCCCGGCTGCTCCGAACAAGATGGAAAACTGGGTGAGGCTGGCTGGCCTCGCTTTAGAAAACTCAATCAATTAGCTATGGAAAACTTTCTCAATCAACCCTTTTCCGATGGTGCATGTTGTGTGTCGGTTCTGGCCTGGAATGGCAACAAGAATCTGATTAATGGAAGAGATTAAAGCAAAATCTTTCGCGTTGCCAGCCCGTGATTCGATACCGATTAAATGGTAGTCAACTGCGAGCGGGTGGATCAATTGGGGGAGTTCGTGTGCGAGTGTGCGTGTGTGTGCGGTTATTTGCCTTTTGAAGGTCGCTATGGAATCGATCGTAAAGGAATTAACGCCACACGTTGGTGGAAAGAAGTTGATTAAATATTTACCTTTTCACCAAGTACCTCAATTTAATTGCCTGAGGTACAATATATGTGCGAAAAAAAATCCCCTATTCGCAATTATCACCAACGTAGCGTGGTGTGTTTTGTTTTGTAAACAGTTTATCCGCATGTTTGTTTATCTTTCCTATCTAAGACCAGAGCAAACCCATGATGTGGGAGTTGGATTTCCAAAACAGCAATCAACCGTAAACATAAAACCCAACGGGGCAGTAATTGTATGCGTACTGTGCATAATCATATCATGCAAGATTTGATTATTTGGAAGGCAAAAATACACTCCGATTCGTACGGCTGGAATTATAAATTCTTCGAACGCGCTTCATCTTTACGCTGCGATTATTTCCGTTGCGCTACGGTCCATAAAGTGGCAAATTGATCGCCATTTCCTACCGGGACGATTGCTTTGCACTTGACCCGTACCGCCCGGCACCCAGAACCATTAGTGACTCATCTGGCATTCCGACCGAGGCCATGCAGCGTTCGAATATTTTCTGCTGCTTTCCATCCAAAAAAGATGAGCAATTTTCTCGCTCGTTTTCCGGCCCTGCCATTTCCTGGACGTTATGCTTCGGTCAAGTTGATTTAAATAATTCCGAAAATAGATACCACCGGGCTCGAGCTATCGTTTTGGTTTATTAAGGCATTTTTTTCTCCAACTTTTGCTTTTGTTTTATCTGTGCCGCTCCACCTAACGACCAGTTGGACAATTTTGTTGGACCGAAAAATCGACAACGCCACCGGAAAACGGTAGAGCGCGGTAGATTCGGCAGGCGGAAAACGTGATGTCAACAGATTTATTAAGTTGGCAACTTTGCTTTCGGCCCGATGTTCTCCGGCTCGAGCCGACCGGCCAGTTAACGTTCGCCGTGACCGTCCAGGCTCGCTATGATGGATGAATTATTAATGATTTTCTGACCAGACTTTACGTTTCCTGGTACGATTCCTTGCGCTGCACGATAAACTAAAGTACGCTACAAAGTTCATTAAAGAACGGCAATCGTACGGGAAGAACGAAATATGTTAGAACATTACCGTATTGTCAGAAGCGGACTTCGTGAGAAGAATTTTTGACTCACTTAAGGCAGTTTGAGGGAAAGTTTTCGAAAGCACTCAGTTCTCTGTTTTGTCATGCAACTCTCTTGTATGGCTTGTAGTTCGTAGTGTGCAAAGTTACAATCTGTCACAGGCAGTTGCTTTGACTTTTAAGGATGCGAACTTCGTGGAAAGCATTTAGCTTGATTTTATGGAAGACCATTCGTCAACAACTTTTTTAATTTAATTATTCAAAACGCAGTGACCTTCATGGAAGATGTACCCATTTAACGGTGACACTATCTAGAAATCCCACCAATAGACACACTACATAGGCAACATTAATTTAAACGGCGAGGAATTTGCCTGTTTGGTTACACCGATTGTTCCACCAATTGAACCGCGTCTCTAAGCAACTTAGTTACACTTGATGTGGTGACCAATCAGTGCGAAGCCTATCCGCACGGCAGGTTAACTCAATCGAAAAATGTGGTGTCTTATGAGTGCTCTCGTATTCCGAGTCTTGTTAGTGACCACTTGGACGCAATTGCCATTGGAAAAGCAAAAGTGTTGCCCAAGCGTTAGAATTGTTCCAATTGGAAGTTAAACGAATCATTTCTTAATTTGATTAGCAAAAACATCATCAAACAGTATCAACGTTTTGTTAACAAGAAGAATGATAGAAAACATATTTAAATTTATTAACGCCTGCTCTAGGCGGACGAAATGGTGAAATTATAGAATGTAAACAATATTCTACGTTAAATGATCTCTAATTGCACTTAATATCCTGTTAAATGCTATCAGCTGTAGTTTGAACACTGGTGCGTTTTAATTCAATGAGTCACCCACTTGAAAAAAACAATTAATCAATTTTTGACTTTGTTTTAATTATTTTATGTTTGTCAATTATTGCAGTTCATTCTTTGTAAGTTTTTTCAGTCCCATATGAAATTATTTATTCTTCTTTGTTATGTTCATTTTAATGCCGATTACATTACATTTGCAAATCACAAATGCAACATATCTAAGAGTTGTACGAAAAACTTCAGAGTGTACTAAATTTTAGTTTATTTTAAGTTTTAAGTAAGTAGTAGATAATTGTTGTGTTGTACGTCCATAGTGTAGTGGTTTTTACTTTCAGTAACTTTAGAACAACACGGCTGGAAGAATTGTCATCGAAGAAATGTTGGTGCAAGGATCAAGAATATTCTTAGCAAGTAATCAACGTATATAAGAGCTCTGTTTGTTTAATTTTTATCCAAGTGATTAGACGTGGAATTTATCTGTTTCGCTACTTCCAGAATTTATCAGGCTCCTCATGTTTTGCACTGCATATGAAACTGACGTGAGTTCGTTGGTTCTTTTCAGGAGCATTTATTTCTTCTACGTTAGCTTAAAAACATTGAAAGGTTTTGTCCTGAAATTTCTTACTTCATAGACTTGATTTTCCTGTATCAGGATAGCCAATCGTGCGTTTTGGTGAACGGCCCGAAAAATATCTACTCCTTAATAGTAAAATCAGTGCCCTACGACCTGAGCTGATCTGAGTTCTATTTCTGAAGGAAGCCATTATGGACTCTAATCACCGGTTTTTTTTTATTCATGAGGAACGGCCTGGCCGTATTGCTACAAATCGCCGGTTATTCAGTGTCAAATACCTGAAAGTCTAGTCGAAACTTAAATCAGCCTCAATTAAATAGCCAGATCTCTTCATCGTTGACAGGAATCACTTGTCGTTCCTCATGAAAATATTTTCTTGGTCGTGGATGTTGCACAGTTAGTTTATTTTAAGTTTTAAGTAAGTAGTAGATAATTGTTGTGTTGTACGTCCATAGTGTAGTGGTTTTTACTTTCAGTAACTTTAGAACAACACGGCTGGAAGAATTGTCATCGAAGAAATGTTGGTGCAAGGATCAAGAATATTCTTAGCAAGTAATCAACGTATATAAGAGCTCTGTTTGTTTAATTTTTATCCAAGTGATTAGACGTGGAATTTATCTGTTTCGCTACTTCCAGAATTTATCAGGCTCCTCATGTTTTGCACTGCATATGAAACTGACGTGAGTTCGTTGGTTCTTTTCAGGAGCATTTATTTCTTCTACGTTAGCTTAAAAACATTGAAAGGTTTTGTCCTGAAATTTCTTACTTCATAGACTTGATTTTCCTGTATCAGGATAGCCAATCGTGCGTTTTGGTGAACGGCCCGAAAAATATCTACTCCTTAATAGTAAAATCAGTGCCCTACGACCTGAGCTGATCTGAGTTCTATTTCTGAAGGAAGCCATTATGGACTCTAATCACCGGTTTTTTTTTATTCATGAGGAACGGCCTGGCCGTATTGCTACAAATCACCGGTTATTCAGTGTCAAATACCTGAAAGTCTAGTCGAAACTTAAATCAGCCTCAATTAAATAGCCAGATCTCTTCATCGTTGACAGGAATCACTTGTCGTTCCTCATGAAAATATTTTCTTGGTCGTGGATGTTGCACAGAGTCCTGAACAATTATTTGCTCCTGTATTTTTTAGTAATAATTTGTTCGAATATCAAAATAGCATTTATTTTTTACTTTTAACTGTAAAAAAGTATGGAAAATCAATCAAACGCAATTTTCTGCATCTGCGGAACAAACCATATAGAGATAAACAATACTCTGTTCAAAAAAATCTTTGAACTACAGTCTTAAAATCCTAGTCACCGGCTATTGTAGTTATTGCAGTTAACAATAAAAAAAGACAAAATAAACAAAAAAAGAAAATTTCCCAAATCGGCTTCTAACGCTTGGAAATATCGATAGATAATGCGTACACTCTCTTGCGAGGATTGTATAGCCTTAGTTCACTTTCGTTAACTATCATTTACTATGAAGACTATCAAGTCTCATCTGGGCCGTTCCCCCATAGTGAGGACTGACTATCCAACTATGCGGTAACATAAGTCTAGTAAGCCAGAAATGGCAGGCGTGACCTTAAGAGGTCGTTAGGCCAAGAAAGAAGAAGACTATAATTACCAAAATAGTAAAGAAAATGTATAAAAACGCAATTGAGAGCAAAAATTGTTTGATGCGATTTAGATCTCTTTTATTCACTCAATAATTTAACCAATATGCATCCAATGCTATCGCATTTTTTTCAAAATGTGCTCAAGCTCAGTATTGCAACATCAAACATCATCGTTTACACTTCATTTCAGTTTAAAAACACTTATCAGTCCAATAATCAACATTTGCTCTCCATTTCCTTTCAGAACAATCCAATTCCTCTTCCGTCTACCTATCGGCCGGGTCGCTATCAAAATGGTATGTAATTATTCTGTTTCCTGCCTGATCAAACCCACTCTAATTGTGAGCCCATGCGCCTTGTACCTACCGTAACACGTCCAATTCCAAGCTACCTTCGAGTATGTACGGTCCACCTAGCCCTGAAACTACTTTCCCGGTGATGACGGTACAGCAGACCGCAGACCGAAGCGTTGTCTTAAGATCATGCCCTTAAGCACCAGGCCAGCCACCTTGGGCAGCACACGTATGCTCCGGGTTCTGCAAGCTCAGCAGGTGCACTTAACAGCAGCCTTTCCGTTATGCTACGGCATAAATCAGATTATCTCCGGACCGGACACGCCCGCCGAGGGAGACACACGCGGCGTAGCTGTGAATGGATGCAAAATCCCAAACGGCACGCTAGCTGGAGCGCACGCCATGCCAGCAAAATGCTGCAACTGTACCGCAAAACCGACGTGTGTGCATGATGAATGGAACCGCACACGAACAGGCGATCGTAGGACAAGTTTTAATTAACTTGTTGATGTGATCCCCGTTGGCGGGTAGGGTTGCACAGAAAACGGTGCGCCACCACACCGTGCCACTTCCTCACGGCAGCGGATATTACAAATTGATCCAATCATACGTTGCTTTGCGCCAATTAATAAATTATTGGTCGATTGATAGTGCGCGACTCACGAGCAACCCCAAACAGTGCGCTGTCTGCACACGCAAACTATGCGCTCTGCACACCGTGGAGTGCTAGAAGATCCCACACGTTCGTTCGGCCCCAGCGGATTGCTTCCGGAATGTAAAAGCGTGACCCTCGGGGCGGGTTCGATCGGAGCAACTTTGTCTAAACGGTTGCCAGATTTATGGGGTTTTCGGGGTGCTGCAAAAAGTCATTCGTTCGTAGTGCAATACGGGAAACGGATCTGGGAGCGCGAATGGGCGGCGGAGACGGTTTGATTGGAACGGTTGGGCTACCACCTTGCTGGGATCGTGTGAATAAAAGTGCAGCTGCAAATGGTAGTAAATCAAGTGGAAGAGGAAATTGGTGTTAATGGGGTGGCTATAAAGAAGGAATAGTAACATTCGTGGCCCAGTGAATAAGGCATGATTCTTGATTTGGTACAAAATCGACACAGCAGTAACTGTACCGTATGAGATTTATAGCTGTTTTGAAGGTTGTTTTTACGACATTTCCTTTTCGTTGACTGGTCCATTCATTCCACAACTCGCACAAAGAGAACCAAATTGGACAGTACTTTCACAAAATGCAATGCATAATAGTTCTAAATCTTATTCATTGAAAACCGATTGCATTAGTAATGGGACAACTTGTGCTGGTGATTAAAAACACTTCAATTTTTTTCGGGAAAATTCTTGATGTACTTCTTCAAAAACCACATGATAGCATACTGGAACATTCTTAAATCTACGATTTCTAAAGGACTAAATTTATTTTCAAATTCTACAGGACTTCTTCAAAATTCCAAACCAAATAAGCATTATTTAGAACATTCCTAAAGTAAAGCTACTATCGGTGAATTCAGCTTTACTCAATGTTCAAATGGTTACACAAAAAATATCGAGTTGATTGGATTAAATGCACAACAAATCGAATGCCTATGACATAATGCTAAATACAGCACTCAAAATGATTCAAGTGGCTATTATTGCTGTTCTTTAACGATTGTTGTTTTTCCTGAGCAGTCGAAGATTTATCTAATGGTATTGGAGTTCTAACAAGAAACACTTCATGGCGAATGCTAATCATATCTGATAATCATCCTCATGCCAATAAAAAATATTTGCGTTTTCTGAGATTTTTTTCAAGGATCGTTTTCGGTATCTTGATTCCTTCAACTTAGTCCAAAGCAACCGGAATGTCGACAATCAACCCTTATCAACAATGATTTAGTGCGACTAATATTATACTACTAATACTAACTAATACTAATACTTTTGTTTAAACATTATACCATAAGATAACGATACTAAATTCTAGTTGGTAGGATAAGCTCTGTGCTGATACAGTTGTATACAGCCGCACCTCAAATTTATACTCTTTTGTATTGTTTTCTAGTATACTTCTTAATTATTTATTTTAATTTATAGTATGACGGGCGCAGACCGTATTGTCACCACCACAGGTGATGCAGAATTACAAATTCTTGAGAGTTACAAGGCATTTCCTCCTTGTAATTTGCCTTATCCCGGGCATGCTCGGTTACTAGTATACTTCTGATCATTAGTTTATTTGTTTCTGTTCTTGTAATAAAATGAACATTTTCCTCAAATTTCTTGACATAAGGTTGATAATATAACCTTCTATACTATTTTGACCATTTTCTATACTCATACTTCGCACTCATCAAATAATTTTTTACAAGAAATTTGTGTTAGAATTGGTAATCAAAATTTTCCTGAAATATTGTTGGAAACATATTCAAAGAGATTGTTACAAAAATAACAGACAAAAATAAAAAATTTGAAATAAGTAAAAATATTACCCGTGGTGTATCCAATAGCGGCGCCAGTCTTCACCGCAAGACCGGGGTTCGAATCCCGGCGGACCACCTCCCCGTACGCAGAACTGACTATTCAGCTACGCGTAAAACACAAGTCATAGAAAGCTAGAAATAGCAGGCCGAGAACGAGAACTTACGCTGCCGACCTACAGAAGTAGTAGTGCCACAGAAGAAGAAGAAGAAAAATATTTCCCTAAAAGCGAAATAATTTTACAAAATATTTTTAAACCATTGTGAATTCTACTTTTTTTTTATTCTGATAGAACGGCCTGGTCGTATTGCTTATTCTAAATTACAATTAGAGAACTTATTCTATATAACAAAAATACAATTCACAAAGGTTGGGAGATATTTCCTCATCCGAACCGTGAAAGGGCACCTTATCCCGGGTGTGCTCGGTTAGAATTCTACGATTTATTTACCAAAGAATGTAGAAATCTAATTTTTTTGATTGCCTCCATCTCATTGATCTCATGTTCATTGACGATTATGAGATTTATAGCTGTTTTGAAGGTTGTTTCTACGACATTTCCTTTTCGTTGACTGACAAATTCATTCCACAACAGCACACCATTGACGGATGTGAAGTACAATTCGATCTGTTAATATAAATTCTAAACAATCTGTCAATTAATATTTGAGTTACGTGGATACTCGGTATACTACGGATTTCATTAGTCCCCATTATCTGCGCATGTGTTTATTAGTTTTGATGTACATTGTTGGGAAAAGTGGTAATTTTTACTCGATGCCAGACATTTCCTTAATACGATTAGGATTGTGCTTTCCTGAGATATAGCGAATGTAATTATACATAGAGTTAAGAGAAGGCTCTGAAAAAAACCCTCGGCTGTAAAAAGTGGTCATAGTGTAAAAACTATCTTTTAAACAATCTTCATTAAAAGCGAAGGAACAGTCGACATCATCTTTGAATCTGAAAAATTGTGTCATCGTAAATTGTTAGTTCTTTAAGTAACAAATTGTAATTTTATTGTCCATCTTTAACCTCTTATAAAAGTTAAAAAACGAGAACTATAATTATAACACTCTCATTAAGCATAAAATAAAACTCCAATCTGTGTAAGAGCAACAAAATAAATAGTGTTGGCACTCTAGCTTCTGTGGTCGCAAGCAACGGCGGCGAACCCACACGGGCACTCGATCCAACCATACTCAACGCCAATGCGAATGACCTTCTGCACTTCCTTGCCGTTCGTCAGCGACAGGTCCCACGGCGCTGTGAACATACATCACCCGGGAGGCAGACGGCTAAATTGAATCAAAATGATATAAACAAGCTTGTCAACCGCGGGACATCGCGCATTATTTATAAGCGCACTTTCTTATCTGTTCCCCCTTCTCTGTTTGGCCACTGTAGAAACCCGTGCCAGGCCACGAGACACATCACGGTGGTCAGCATCGTACGCAGAACAAGGCACAGCTTGTAAGGTACGGGATTTGTGCAATGATGGCCCAATGGCTTGTTCGGTTGCCAAACGATCGTTTACTGTTGGTGCGTTTTGAATATTCAAATGCCAGTCGGGACGATATTTCAAAGCAGCAGTGGTAAGTTTTCGCTGAAAAGTGTTAAGCATTATTGAATTTACCCCGAGTGCTTCTCAACTCACCGTAATGAAAAAGCAGCATGCCAGAGATTGAGCACCGTTCAGCCATCTTCACGGTGGTCGGTTGTATTGTTCACTTTTGATATTTACCTAATAAAGAAGGATGTACGGTTGATGATTCTAGTGCATGAGCATGAAAATAAAAGCCACTTGTCGTCGCTAGGGGCATCGCTAGAGACTAGTCTTAAACTTCACCGTACTATTTCCGTACTTCACGTGTGGCTTTGAAGAGGGATTTGGAGTGAAACCGAGTTAAGCAAACATCAAACAACAGCACTCTCGGAAAGATCACCGGAGTCTTCAAACACTCATCCACACTTACAGTACGGAGCGGATTAGGAAAATTCGCCTGAGACTATCGTCCGTGTGGTTCCGTTTCGGGGAGGCTGCTTTAACATCCGATTTGACCGGTTCCGATTACTTACTTCCCGGAAAACCCATAACCTCCGGACTGTGAGTTTTTCACCTGACGGGAAATAAAATCAGGCTGACCTATGAAAGAAGGCACCCGTCAACAATAGCCAACCGTCCAGGATTTGTTCGTTTTGCGAATGAAAGCTGAAAGGCCATCCAGTATAAGCCATCACCCAGCACTAGATTGACCGTTCTGAAGGCATTCGGAGGCCGAAGCTGGGAATGCAAGCTTTCCCCGAGAGGGAAACCGCACCGAATCGTCAGCTTTATCGGATAAAGGCCACGAGTGCCACTATTATTTGCAAGTTGCTTCCCCAAGGAATTTGTCTTTCTTGCAGTGGCATGGAGACGGACTACAAATACCCGCAAAGCATAAACAACTAGGAAGTTCCAGCAGGCGAAGACAGCCAGGGAAAAGCTTTTTCTTTATGGGTGTGTGTGTGTGTTTGAGGTTTGTACGTCCGTAGGAAGGAATTCTACGTCGACGCCCAGGTTATTGTAAGGAGGGTTTGTCGGCGTAGTAACCATTCCTTTTGTGTAGCGAAGTATTCAACCTGAATGTGGGGCATCAAGACGACGAAACCGTTAAACGTTGTCGTTTACTTTACCCGGTGGGTGTTAACTTATACACACACACACACACACACACACACACAGAACCCTG
>KZ061648.1:411797-425185 GCA_002091835.1 Anopheles maculatus
CCCGAGGTTTAGTGCCGCATGCTCGATCCTTTGGTAAGCTTCTGCTACGTAGGAGAGCCTCAAACCAATGATGTCTATGTCGTCAGCGTATGCCAAGATCTGGAGTGACTTATAGAAGATGGTCCCCGAAGTTTCCACCTCCGAGTCTCGGATGGCCCTCTCTAGCGCCAGATTGAATAGGAGGCAAGCAAGCCCGTCTCCCTGGCGCAGACCCTTGGTGGTAGCAAAGGGCCCTGAGAGTTTTCCATCCACCTTCACCTGGCATGTGATGTTGGTCATTGTCATACGTACAAGCCTGGTAAGCTTGGCCGGGATTCCAAATGAGCTCATTGCGTCGTACAGTTTTACCCTGGCTATGCTATCGTATGCGGCTTTAAAATCAATGAAGAGATGGTAGGAGTGTAGCTGCTGCTCCGCCATCTTCTCCAAGATTTGCCGCATGGTGAATATCTGGTCAGTGGTTGATTTTCCGTTTCGGAATCCTCTCTGATAGTTTCCAACTATCTCTTCAACGAATGGGACAAGTCTGTCTTGCATTATTAGGGAGAAAATCTTGTAGGCGGTATTCAACACCGTAATACCCCTGTAATTGCTGCACTCTAGCTTGTCTCCCTTCTTGTATATGGGGTAGATGATGCCGAGATTCCAATCACAAGGCATCGATTCGCTATCCCATACCTCAGTAATAATTTGATGAATTTCCTGTTCGAGTGCTGCACCACCGTTTTTGATCAGCTCGGCTACTATTCCGTCGGTACCTGGTGCCTTGTTGTTCTTGAGCCGACGGATGGCCTTTCGTGTGTCTTCAATGCTTGGTGGCAGTAGCATGATATCATCTGCTAGTGGAGCCTCTAGCTGTTCGTTGAACTGATCATTTAATAATTCATCAAAGTACTGAGCCCATCGCGAGAGGACCTCTGGCTGGTAACTGACCAGATTTCCATCCTTATTTCGACAGCAGGTCACCTTAGGTCTAAAGTTGTTTCGGTGGCCTGCTATCTCTTGGTAAAACTTTCTTCCTGGTCCGTATCGCACTCTTAGTTCTTGGTGTTCCCGCACTCGTTGGTCTTCCCATGCTTGTTTTTTGGTGCGGTGAACTCTTTTTTCCTCTCGTCTGAGCCGTGAATATTCCTCTGCGCATGCCCGTCTATTGTCTATTTCTGCATGATAATGTCTTGCATGTCTATTTCTGTTTAATAACTCATGAATATTCTGCAAAAGGTTCGTAGTAAGTTGAGCCGCTTATTGCAGGTTGCTGCAGGCCAGAAAGCTGTATAAAAGCTGGGTTTACCTAGAATAACTAGCTATCAAAACTTAACATCTACTAATTTTGTCAATTTCTTTTTGAGAATTAATTTATTCAACTGTACGATTCATCACTTAAGCAGTACATTCGGTTTTATTTACGAAAAGTAGTTGTTTTTAATAATTTTAGGTCAGAAAAGCATCATGGCAATACATTAGTAATGGAAAATGAAGGCTCTTCTAAACCTATTTTGTATGACAGAATCTATAACTATACTGGCATACATCAAATCAATCATCAATCAAATAAGTACAACAGTTGGATATATTATAATCAAGGCCACATCTTGTTTTGGTTTAAGAAAAAAGATTTCTGGAGTAACATACTTACCAATATTATTGTTCAGTATAATCTCCCATAAGATCTCTAATGCTGTACCCCGGCACGACTTACGGACTTACGGACTTACTTATCAAGCGCTGCTGCAACAATCCTCGATATCGTTCACGGTCTAGCGCCGTCGTCTGCCAATCCATTATCCCGGCCGTTCTGGCGAACTCATCGACGCCATCGCTCATCTCAGTCCTGTTCATGTGGACGGACTAAAAGGACTTTTACGGGTCGGGTCGTCCGGTGTCATTCTCATGACATGACCGGCCCACCGGAGCTTGGCGAGCCTAATTCGCTGCACAATAGTGAGATCACCATACAGCTCATAGAGCTCGTCATTGTATCTGCTCCTTCATTGTCCTTTAACACATACGGGGCCAAAAATCCTTCTGAGCATCTTCCTCTCGCTAAGAGGGTTTCGTCAGTTTTGAGCAAAGTCCATGTCTCAGAGGCGTATGTGAGTACTGGGACTGTGACGGAACGGACTATCTGGAAGAAAATACTTCTTGTCTTAACTTATTCATATAATAAAAATGTCTTCCACGAAGGATTTTTTGGTTTGAGAATAGCTGAAAGGCAAAGGTAACCTAATCTGACGCATAAGGGGTAACAATTTGTATTCCAATTCACTGACTTTCGCGATGTATGCAATTTCATCGCAGTGTTGAACCCATTGTGGCAACCATCGTATACAGTTGTTCTATCTGAGATGGTTATGGGCTCCAAAATGATGTCCTGTTTTCTCGCCATGATTTCTGGTATTGATGCATGTTTTGGGGGTCCTGAGCGTCGGCCGTCGGTTTGATGCATGTATGGCTGCGTTTTAATTGAAAAGTTCAACTGTAAACAGTTTAAAATGCACGACAAAAATCACTTAATACTTCCATCTTCTTTATATTGCTCTCAGAAGCCAATAAACCTTTTAAAACCAATAATTTAAAGACACAATTTTCTTTTGTTAGAAATATACTGACACGTCACATTCCGATAGCTTGTAAACAAAGAATGAATTGACAGATCGAAATAATATGTTTAGTACATTCTTATTATTTAATTCGCTTAGAAAATATCGCTGCGTACAGCACTGTTGATCGCAATGATGACGTGAAGTACGATGATATTTTAGATCCTAAAACTGATGGTCAAATCATCTATGTTCTTGCCTTCACTTGAACAATTAATCAAGGCAATAAAAGATGCATAGACATAACCACCTAAAGATCCTACAAATCGTGAGTCAAAGCTGATGTAATTCAAATTTTTCCACCACAAATCTCTTTCACAAAATCTTTGATCTGTTTTAAGGAAACAATATTCAACTAAATTTCTCAGTCAGCAACTTTTTTGTAGCATGTTATAGAGCATTACAGCGTACTCACCGTTACCGAACGGCGTGACAAGCGCCTGTAGTTCTTTTTCTTGGAAGCTCCGCGGATTTAACCAATTCTTTCAAAGTGAAAGTATATTACAAAACCCTTAACCTTTTTGGAAGTAAGTATATGCTTTATTAAAAAAAAACGTTCAAAGATATTAATGTAACATCAATTGAGCAGTTATGGAGCAATTAAACGTCATTAGAATTATCAAATAATAAGTAAACCATTAGATTGGTATGACGAAAAAATTTTCGGCGAGGTACCATAAAACTCCGCGGATAATTCTTATTCATTACACACAACGTGTAACATTTCTAGTGCCCAGGCATACCATAAATTATCCCCACGGCCGATCGCTCGCCGCCCGACACCATCAATCGTCATCGATCGGCAATTAATCCCGGCGAATCATCGCGATGCTTCAACCAAACGGCACGGACCAGCAATAAAAATCTCATACACTTAATGCGACACTTATAATTCACTGGTCGTGCATTAAATTATTTATTTGCATTCAACTGCCATCGATGCCCAATCGACAGGCCAAAACGACGTGTGGCAACACATGCCATCCGTGCGGATTTGCTGATCGATCTATCGGGGCGTGATTTATGGTGCGCCAGTGCTTTGATGGGCCGGTTCCAGCTTGCCAAATGGTCCAAATAGTGGCGCCACGCGCTTGCGACCAATTATTGACGCGCACTGGTGAGCTTGAGTTAATTCGCGTAATGCCGTCCGTCGACTCAGTCGGGGAGGATTGGGATTGACTTTAATGGAGCACTCAATACGCGCGCGAAAATGGTACCGCAAACGCAGGGAACCGTAGACCTGCAATGGACAAAGAGGAATGTTAATGTAGCACTAATTGAAATTGAATTTTCAACAGAAACATTTTCCTTTCATACTTCGCTTTGCTCATCGTGCACATTATTACTAGCACGCGGTTCGCATTGACTTTTATAATGGTACGAAATGAGGGCCAGAATGGATGATGAATAAAGTGAACAGCCGAATGGTGAACTTAAATAAAATCCAATCGATTGTCGATAATTGATGAGCGGAACTGGAAAAAAACGAAAATTCTGTCGAAAAACAGGCCCATCTGTGTGTACCATTCCCGGAATTCATCTGCAACGTGTTCCTGCGGGAAAGGCCTTCCGCTTCCGGTAATGCTTCTAATCAATTACGATCTCCGGAATCGGTAAAAGGTAGGCCGCATATCTGCAAATGTGAAAATGGCTTGTTTTTTTTTCAGCTTTCCCTCTCGCTTAAGAAAGCAAATAAAAGCCTAAAGAAAAATGTGTTTTTCTTACGATCGTTTCCTTCTTTTCATTGGCTTGTGTGGCTGCCTCACCGGTAGTATCCCTGTTTCGGTAGAGCATTCAACTTTTTACAGTGTTGAAATCTGCTGCGCGCAAAGAATTCCAAATTCTTTACAATTTGCTTTCCGTTGAAGAGTCCGGGGACCGTTTTCTTGAAGGATGAAGGTTTTAGTTTGTTTTTCGTAGCGCATATCTCCCGTACCATGGCACAAAAACATCCGCGTCGAGTGGGTGGTAAATTCGTGCTTTCTTTATGCGTCCGATGGTACAACATTCCAGTCGTGCTTTTGCCCACGAAGCCTCAGAGGTAGAGGTGAAATTGTTGCCAGGAAAGGAACGCCACCAAATCGGACCGGAATACTCGAACCCACTCTTCAGGGGCGTTCATTATTTTCCAATACGAAGCATCCCTTAATAGCTGGAACGGTTTGTGTGTGTGTGTATTCGTTTCCCTTTTTTCAAGTTGTTTCGTGATACCGTGACCAGAAGGGATCGGTTTCGGTTTTATTGCGCTTTCCGGCCACGGGTTTGCTGAATTCTGTGCTTGGCAAAGGAGCTCGATGGAGACGCATATTTATGGCAACGAACCGTCCGTGGAATGTTAATGATAGGTGGATGCACGTTTAAAATCAACGAAAATGTAAAGGAAAATGAGCAACAGATCAATTTTCACTTTAAGAGGTGGTAAAATAATGAGCACGAATCTTACTATTTTAATTAAATGTGCTGGATGAGTTCAACTCAAGTCAAATTTTTTCGTTATGAATGTTACATCTCGTGACAAAGAATTTTAAAATAAAATAATAAAAAAATTATGTTATCTACATTTTTCTATAAACACGCTAAGAATAAAAAAAAAATATGCAGATCAATAAGAGGACCATCAAAATCCTGGGATTGGAGTTTGACATGCCGGGACAAGCTTATTTCCGTACTGAACAGTTACTACTATTTCTTCTAATAGTACTTCTAGGCCCGTTCTTTTGAACTTATCTAGCAGAAATGATAAGGTCACCAATCACTTTCCAGGAAACTCTGGCTAGGGTTGTATTTCCATTTCCCATTGCTGCATCTGGCAACGCGTGCGCTGTGCTCCGCTTATCGCCAAACGTGTCACTGACGAGCACCAGGTTGTCAGGATATCTGTCTGGTGACCGGTTAAATAGCTCGTGATTCATTCTTCTTTTTTGCACGGCCTCTCACACTCACAACCAAAGATATTGTTCGCCGCTCGAAAATGACAAATGCATTGAAGTCCTCCGCCAGCAAGGTTCAGAACTCGAACCTGCAGCGATCTACAGAACGTACCATTGTACGATATATCGGGGAATATGGATTTCGTTAGAATCTCCTGGATCGCAGAAGTTTGTGGATCCCGTAGTTTGCACGATTTCCCTGAACAATGTGCTCTGGATTTCATCATTCAGGATTCGAAGAAATTAGCGTGTCAAGGTCTACCACCTTAAGGCTTTCGTCATCAACTGACTCTTTCATGATCAGAGCCTCCGACAGGAAGATACTTTGTCTTAATCGCATTCATTCTCAATCCTATCGTATCGACCTCGTGTTTCAGTCGATTCGATGCCGTCGTTGTCAACCGCAAATCCAAGAAATTAGAAACAACGGGTAAAAATTGTGGCTGAGATTACAATACTTGCACTTCGCAGGACACCTTTCTGAGCAGTTTTAAATAATAAACAAAAGTTTTTGTCCCCTTGCTTTGGTCCTCGATGGGTTCCTAACAATTTGAACAGCACGTTTGACACTCTCATATTGCCTCATATTGTGATCCTGCGGTAAGTAGCTACTACAAACAATGAATAACGAAGCCACAACAGCTCACCTCACATTTCATTTGAGCAGAAAACGTGTTTCGCAACAAACCGTTCGCATGCTCTAAGTGGCGTTAATTTTCTTTGATATGAAGTCAGTTTTCTTTGGATCAACATAAATAGCGCAAGATACAAGTATACCTTAGGTAAAATAAAATGAGCGGTTTAAAAACTAGGGCTTTGATTTCAATGGACAGAACTTGAAGTTTAGTGCGATCATTGGTTGTAGAAGAGCCTAGTTACAAAAGAGATCTAGTGTACCTTGAATTCCACTTAAAAAAAATTATTACAGTTAGAAGTCTAGGATTGAATTTATTATGAAGTTTCATGAATGTTTGAAGTAGATTTATCATCAGCCTCAAGATATCGGATTTGATGATGGTATTAAACGAACCGGAAAATCCATGAAAAAAATCAGTTGCTTGGTATGTCCTTTAACCACTACAACAGTTTAGTAACTGATTTCGCAATATTTTTATTTACCTGGAACCTTCTTAAGTGTGCTCTTGTATGTTGGAAGAAAAAAATAATACTACATTTTTAAGTGTATTTTATCATCCACAATATTGTGAAGAAAAGTAGAAGATGAAGTTTTACTTGAAAATTTATCTTTTTTATTACCATCTTGTGCACGAATTCTATTCGATTTTCAATGCTATCGAATTTATGTAGTATGTAGATGGTAAGTTAAGTAAGGATAATCTTTTAAAAGATTTTACAAACACCAGTGAGGAGAGGAATGAATAACTAACATATTTATTAGATTATATTGGAGACGTTAAATAAACACAAATAAGAAGAAAACCATTGCTTACATTACATTCTGTCCAGAGATATTGTGCTTGAACAGATATTGAAACGCTTTAAAAAGAAATAATCAAAGAAAATCTAAATCGATTTTATCCTTCGTATAAAGATTAACACATTAAGAAAAAGATAAAATTTATAATGTATGTTAACTTTAGAATTTTCTAACCATCTTCAGTAAGTATAAAATGTACTGTCATTTTTTATTTTACAATAGCGTTTTACTTTTCCACCATAGCACTAACCGGTTCAGTTTTATCAAACATGTAAATGAACGGTAACGAAACAAGAACTAGTAATTTCTTCACTACTAGTAAACCATTCAATAGAGATTCCATGAATCCAGCAACAGATAATGTATTTGCTCGTTCTATTGTCGTCCACGTGTTGCTTTAAAAAGCGACAAGCGCACACAGAAACAGAAAAAAACAACAATCCCCGTCTATACGGAGACTTTCCTCCGGAACGAATAATAATCAGCTAGATTCATACGAATGCCCAGATATGCAATCAAAGTGGAATAATTTCATAGAATCGTACGCAATGGAGATGATTCCTGTTTTGTGTCTCTTGTGGTCCCATGCTGCTGTCGGCTGGACCGGTCCGACCGGCATAGTTAGGCACGTGAAGAAGATGATGATAATGAATATCATTTCAACGCAGCACAAATCATTCTATGGCTGATTGCAGAATTGTTATGGGAACTAGAATTTAAATGACGATGAATTTCTGCTGACGTCTGGTGCTGTTTGGGTGTGAGCGTGTGCTAATAGACAGGCAGATAAAAATGAACTACAGTTGGATGTCTTTTTTTTTACCTTCAAAGCATAAATCACAACATCAATCATGTAGTACACAGTCGGCCAATAAACTCCAATGAGATTTGGGAAGATGTTTTTTCACCTCACAGACGCGGCAACAGAGTAACTTATTCCATCTTAACGTTCGTTCGCTCCACCACGCGCACTGTGTCAAAGGTTAAGGTGAAGGATAAGTGGCCATGATTGGAAAACATCGTCCTTGCTGCTGTATAAATCATGCCTTCCTTTCCATAAATCCTCTTTCACACTTACGGCTTTGTTGCGCATCGCTGCATCCAAAACTAGCATGAAAGGCTTCCATTCGCTGGTGAGCCACACCACACGTACGGCAACGGCAGAAGGCCTGTCCGTGTTTTCCTGCCAGTCCTAAGATTGCGTAGAATGAATTATTGATGTTAATCATGAGGCGGGCTGCCAACCTTGCTGTTAGATTTATGAAATTTCAATTGCTCCTTTCGTTCGCTGCTGTGTGTGTGTGTGTGGTTGTGTTCAAATCATCCACAGGAATTGGCCAGTCGCGGTGAAAGCGAACGACAGGAAGAAGGAAATAAAGCGCCCTTGGCTTACTGCATCAGCTGAGCCAAACGATTGCTCCCCTCACGCTCGTATTTGTTCTTCCATTAGCGTAATTGAGTTAGTATTGACCTTCTAAATTGTCTGCTGCTGCTGCTGCTGCTGTCGCTCGGCCGGTCGGCAGCATTAGTTCCAAGCGGAAGCGAAACGGGCCGGATGATCAAATGACAGATCACACACAACACAACGGGAAGTCAAGCGAAATGCAGAAGCAAAAGAAAGCGGAACGGTATGAGCAGATACTGGCAACCTTTGGTTTGCTTCGGCCAGCTGACAACTTCACCCACGGATGAACTTGTGTCGTCTCTATTTCGCCAAAATACCGATCGATACTGACGGCAGAAAGCTTCCTAATAGATTAAATTCATGAGCAAGAAGCGAACGGAAAGCATAATCATATGCCTCACACTCACAAACAAAGCATTTTGTTCGATATTGCTTTTTTTTCAGACACTTTGTTTCCTGCATATCATCAGCAAAAGTTGTATTCTTCCTTTAAGCTTAGACTCGTTTCTTGACCGCCGACTGTTTCACTTTCTTCTTCGCTTTAAACACAAAGCAAAAGGGAACCTTGGATTGCCTTGGAAGCGTAAGTTTGCCGACAAACTTTTTAATTACAGTTTATAATCACCGTCGCTGTCTTAACCTTCGTCTCGGGGTCTTCGCTTGAGCTGGCTTTGATTGAGGTTAAAGGCCGGTAAATTGACATCGGTCCGGTGAGGTGGAAATGTTGGACAGATTATGAAAGCAGCAGTCACCTTACCGGGGATTCCATTTTGGTTCAAGTTTTTGCAAAACATTTTCCAATAAATAGTTGTACAGCTTCCTGGAACCGCTGGAACCGAAAACGAAGGATGCACTTTGTCGAAGCTTAATTTGACAGTCACATCAAGCGAACAGTAATACCCACCAATCAAAGAGCAATATATTTCTTCAGCTGTGTCGGAAGCTCATAAAATGTGAATTCCGCCTTCTGGATGTTTCGTTATCGAAATCCACTCACCCATCCAACGCAGTGTGTCTGTCTCGAAAGCGCATTGTATGGCGTCGCTAGTTATGGGTGGTGTTGCACGGGAAATCCTATTTCCCGTTCCGCCCACGTCCTGTGTTCGAGTGCTTGAGAAACCTAACCACAAAACCCAAGCTATAGGAACGATAATCATAAGGCTGCCTGTCGATTGGTGAAACGATGCCGTTGAGCTGTTGAGTAAAGCTTCCGGCCGTCACATAGCGGGACGGTGTGTTGGCATCACAATTTACTTCCGTTTCCGAGCATCCGACTCAGAATCCAACATTTCCCGGGAACCGGCTCCACCCCACAGCAGGACACCGAATGCGCATTTTCCCAAAGATGCACAGTTGCGTTTGTCGAAATGAGCATTCTCAGCTGCTGCAACGATCGATTGTGTTACAGTATGTACAGTGTCGGATGACGGAAGCTGCCACGACACGGGAATAGAGCCACGGCGCTTCAGTTCCAACAATTGATGAACGCTTACCGGCGTTTCCCTACCAACAAACCGCCCGGCCTTCCGTTTCGGGAGCGGTTATCGAGTGTTTCCCAGTGTTCTATTGGAGTGAAGTATTTGCTCACTTCAATCAGATCTGCATTCTTGTGAATAGTCTTCTGGGTATGGTGACGCTGCGACATTTGTGTGACATTTTACCGTACTGGGCGGACTTGTTGCTGTGCGTTCCTTGCGCGAAGTCAATTGTAACAATTCGTAGCCAATAGACGAGCTTGGCGAGCAGTAGGAATTGCATATTCATTGTCAGTGTGTGCGTGTGTATTCTCACAGACGATGCATGTTAGATGGGACTGTAGCAAGTAAAATGATAGCCACTTGTGAAACACAAAGTGAAGATGAAAGAGGATTTAATTTCCATCACGATTTCTGCCTTTTGAACGCTGTTGAAGAGTAAGTATGATTCTAAGGAGTATACGTGGGTATGGTTTTCAAGCACAGTTTATGTCATTGTCTCACATTCAATTTAATGATAATGGGCGAAGAACAATTGATTGTTTCTTCTTCTTCTTCTTTGGCACTACAACCTCGTGAGGTCTTGGCCTGCCAGCTTATTGCTAGCTTTCTGTGACTAAGTTTTACCCGTAGCTGGATAGTCAGTCCTGCGTTTGCATGATTTAAAAAAAGATGACGACAATGGAGTTGTGGCATCAGTCGCATACACACTCAAGACACGATTGCTATAACATATATTTTAAAGCTTTATGTCAATTGAACGGATATCTTTATTAACGAAATTAGTATATTGATGTAAAGGCACATAAATAACTTCATGAGCTTCGCGAATCTCATAGCTAAATTAAAACAGTTTAGAACTAAATTAAAGGATATCTGACGAAGAATATATTAGTTTAAGACATTTTGGATGACCAAGTAAAATCAATAGCTGTGATTCATTTAAGATTCTTCAAAATTCAATTCACGTCTGATTTCTAGGGCATTTTTTCTGTAAATCCCTTTTAAATTAATGACAAGACTTTGTTTTCTAAATGAAATATTATTGAGAACTATTGAAGATCGTCAAACAAAATCTTTCTCTAGCGATATTGCCGGCCCGAACAGATCCTTAAGCGAAGCTCAAATGCAGACATCATGACGCAGAGGTAGTCGCTAAGTGTCGGACATTGGGCCTGTTTCGTTCTGCAGTCGTATTTCTTTCAATTGGCTAAGGAACAGCTTTTTAATGATTATACACAACATATATTTTTCACATTTTTACTTAACACAAACTTCGTTTGAGGAGCGTTTTTTTTGTATGTTTATGCCTCGTCGTGGTTAGGCGGTGCGTTAAAAAAACTTCTGCTCTCTCTCTGCCTGTTGATATCGAAAGGAGTCTTCTTCTACTTTCTTCCACTTTAACGCACAGGTTCTAGGTCACTTCGTGCATTAAGCTGAACGAGATTAACAATAAAAATAGCTTAAGGTACCCTGTGATGACTGCCACTGCAACTGTTTCATAACAGGGCCAGTCGTCATTGTCGCATAATTGTGAATTGATAAAGAGACTTTGAATCCTGTGGAATTCTTTCGTCGCTAGAGAATCATCCAGCTTTCACTAGAATGTCTACCCAAAATTATGTTAAGGAAACGTAAAAGTTCCCTCGGGTTGTAGTGCCAAACAAGATCGCAGCAAATTCTATTAAGACAATATTTTGGATATATGTAGCTTTTTATACTTTGAACGATGCAATTTAAGAGTTGTAAAACAACTGATTGGAAAATAGAGCCTCTGTAGCAAGATGCTTTGTTGAAGGCTAGGTCAATTTTTTTTTAAATTATAGTCCTTATAACCATTCTCGAGTGTTTAACAAAAGCTCTATAGAGCTCTATATTAATCATTCCGAATTATGATTGTCAAATTGGCTACTCATTAGATTGCACATAGAGATAAATACTTTACGATAGCTTTTACTGTAACACTTTCATTACGATAGCCAAACAGAAACTTTTTCAAAAGTCATAGCTATGGAAAATTGATCGAATAGTAAATTTTGTAAATTATGGCTCATTTGCAGCGATTGTAGAGGTTTTTTTCATTTTGATTTTATTTCCATGTTACTGATAAGCCAATTTTAAACGATTACTAGGTAATCAGTTAGCCCGAAAAGATATCATCATAGTCGTATCTAGGATAAGGATACATATTACAGACTGTATTTACTATTGATATTGAATTTCACATTTGGCTTGCCATTCTATTGACCATTTTGTATTCTTAAACATGCACAACAACATTCTTTATACTGTTCTGATGTACATAACAAACTTTAAATTTTAAATTAAATTCCATATTTAGCCACGAGTTGAATCAAATGTATTGCATCTCCACCGAAATCATCACGTTGACAGCTAGGGATGTCGCGAGTCCACGAAAACAAAAGTTTGACTAATGTTTAGCTTCTGAAACTCGAAATCATAATGCCGATGTACTCGATATGTGATTTTACAAGGTTTGTTTAAGGGGTTGTCTGTTAGGAAACCGAAACACGCGTCAAACAAAAACATTTAGAGTTTTTCATCCAGATCATGAGACATCCTGTACTCTTATGTTACACTTACATTGGGGAGCTTATTGGTTCAAATGTCCTTAAAGACACCACAAAGCATTTTAAAATAGTGACAAGGTTCAAAATTAAAACTCCACAAATGAACTACAGCTTATTATCTCCATACAACCTTATCTTAACATATAAAAGTTTCGTGTGAAATGTACATCAATACAACCTTGATGCATTTAGCAAAAGATTCTCACGGCAACGTTAAGGAAATAACCTGTCTTACCTTCCGGAAGGCAACACACCTCATGATTGAACGCCATATCAACACACCACTCGTGTACCACAATTTCTGTTCCGGGCAGGAAACTAATTTACAACACACAACATCCTTTCTGCTTCTCATTTCAGAATGACGGCTCCGTATTGACACGCAACTAGCGGTGTAATATGCTTTCACTTAACCAAATACACGCGTACCAAGCCATCCCGGGACGCCGCTGCAAGTGACAAAACCCCGATCCTTCACACACTACAAATTGAGACACATTTTCTACGCAAACTTTACTCCGAGCACAGTTTCCTTGAAACCGTCTACAGCTTTTCCCGCCATTCTAAAACACCTTCGCCCGCAGCAGCAGCACCAATAACATGGCGCTTAGTACGACGACCGATGCATCGGTGGATGTGATCGCACAAAAACGGCTCGAGTGTCTGGAGACGCTGAATGAAACCGTCGACACGACGATAGCGGGTGAGTGTGCGTCCGTAACTAGCTGAAGTATTTGTTCCTGCTTCCCGACACGGCGAGCGATGGGTGTGGGACGGGAAAACCGACCGGAGAAAACTCACCACCGACGAAACGCAAACAAAAGATAGAATCGTGGTGAAAATCCAATTAAAAGTTTATCTGATTAATGATGGAGTAGTAGTGCATCGGTTCGTAGCCGCGATCGTAAGAAGCACAGACAAAAAACACTGAAAACGCATAAAGAAAATG
>KZ061648.1:435374-458130 GCA_002091835.1 Anopheles maculatus
TGTTGGCGAACGAAGACTATCCTATGAGGAGCTTTATACAACATTGACGCAGATAGAAGCTGTACTAAACTCTCGACCTTTAGTACCGAGCTCAAACGACCCATCAGACTACACTGCAATCACACCAGCGCATTTCTTAATTGGACGAGAAATGCAAACGGTGCCTGAAGGTGACTACACACAGCTGAAAGAGAATAGACTCTCCCGATGGCAGTTGGTGCAGACCATGCTTCAGCACTTTTGGAAGAGGTGGACAGCTGAATATTTACCAGAACTACAGAACAGATCCAAGTGGCTAAAGACGAAAGTGATCGAAGTTGGATCACTTGTGATGCTAGTGGATTCGAATGCGCCACCACTGCAATGGCCCCTTGGACGAATCATATCTACACATCCGGGAAAGGACGGCGTAACACGCGTAGTTACGGTCAGGATGGCGAATGGAACTGACCTGAAGCGTGCTGTGACAGAAGTGTGTTTGCTACCAATAGATGAGAAGGAGAATTGAAATAGCATTTCAACGCCGGGGAGGATGTTGTAACGTATTTGAAACGGTTATGTTCTGTAAATATCTTGGGCTACCCTAGCTTACCTGTAACAACTTTGGGAAGGGAGAAGCTGTCAGATTAAAATGAGGAAATAAAGAGGAAGAAATCGGTAAAGGTTAGCGAACAGACGCGACTTGTTGTGCTCCCGAACTTTATTCGTTTCTAACTCGCGAACAGAAAGAAAGTATCGAAATTATACAGTCCACTAAAGAACAATGCGATTAAAACCAATTTTGAATGTTCCGTCTACCATTTATAAGCTGCCAACATCTTTTTTTTATCTTAATTTGACCAACAAGAGTTGGTCGCTACATCATGTCCAACCTTACAACTTTGAAATCAACTTGTTGACTGGTCACAGCAGAGAAGTTATAACAAACATGATTTTTATCTTTTTTCCTGATAATTTAAACCTCATTCAATTTTACGAACCGTTTTTGAGTTATAATGTCCACCATCTTTAAATATATGATTTTAAGATATTCACGTTACAAGTTTTAAAAGTCTAACTTTCACTGCGATAGTACTTTGCTTTTCGGCTGTAGAACGAAGTTTTTCATTAACTTTAAATACATTTTTCGATAAAGAAGAAACAACAAAGAATGTTGTAGTTAAGTCATAGATAAAACAATTCTTTAAAACTTACCGAGAGAACTACTACCTTGAAATTGTTCACCACAAAATGCTGCAGTTACATATACGTTTACATATTTTTGTTTGTTTCTGACAAGTTCACCGATTAAATGAGATAAAACTGCTAAGGAGCTTGAAGAGTCAATATATTTAGCTCAATGTTTAAACAATTAGCTTAATTGATTAATATGATTTATAAACAACTTTTTTAACTGTTTTTTGCCGTTCTTGTTGTAATTGACTTTGAAACAAAAAATAATTTAAATTATAAAATATGCCATGTTTTCCGTGAAGCTATAGAAATTCTAAATGCAATCGAAAATCCTCTTCCAAGTTCTTCTATGTGACATTTGTTTAACAATTACCGATTAATATTAAACATAATTTTTCGAACCACAGAACATTGATTAAGATATATTTTTAATATACGAAGAATGAAAGTTCATCTCAACCATTGCGACACCGGTTAATACACACTTTTCGCCTGATAATGGCAGTAAAGCTTGTTACCCTTATTAAAATCTACATTACCCGGCCAGATTCTGCAGGTGGTCGCATTATTCCAAGCCTTCTTGGATCACGATTAATGTTTCCAACAGCTTGACGGTATGGTTACCCGATGCTGTCCACCCTCCGATCCGATGCAACGCCATCTCAAAAGCCCAACCAAGGAAAAGCGTTAACCTTATGAGGGCAAGAGCGAAATTCAATAACCCACTTCCCACCGTGCTATTTGATTATAATCCTGTTCCTTTCCCTTCACTTCCGTTCTCCCTTTTTGCATCGTCCCTGTCTTATTCTCTCTCGCTCTCTCTCTCTCTCTCTCTCTTTCAGATCGTTGAAATGCGCACGAATAACGCTACACATGAACCTGTTCGTATCCTTCGCCTGCAACAACTGCCTCTGGCTGCTGTGGTACCGGCTGGTCCTGACCGATCTCGATCTCCTCCAGCAAAGCGGTGTAAGGGCTACGGTCGAACCGGACTCACTTCACTCACTCACCACATTAACAATCCATCCTTTTCGTCCCGTTCGCGCGAACCACAGGCTGGCTGCATAACGCTGCATCTGGTGCTGCACTATTTCCTGCTGTGACCAGTCAACAAGTTGATTTCAAAGTTGTAAGGTTGGACATGATGTAGCGACCAACTCTTGTTGGTATGGCTGCTGGCGCTCGGTTGGGGCTCGCCAGCTTTCTTCATCGTCCTGTACGGGTTCCTGCGGGGATACGTCAGTCCACCGAACGATACAATAGAGTAAGTGAAGATGTGCCGAGCATTTCCATGAGTGTGTGTGTGTGTTTGTTGAGTGTATTGAATAAATAAAAACTCATTCCGTATAATGGTTGCCCCGGTCGCCATCATAAACGTCAATCGGGCTCCATCGTCCGGATGGTGTCGGATGATGGCGGACAGGCGAACGTTGATGTGTTTGCGATTGATGATCCAATTAAAAGCTATATCCAACAATCGCATTTGCATGGCCACTTCTTCCTTCTGCATCTTGCATGCTGATAGTTCATGGCGGTTGTCATGATGACGCTGTCGGCAAAGCCGACCGGAAACGCATCAATTATTTTTTTAAAGTTTCTTTAATTCATTACCCTGTTTGCACACGCGTACCGTACGCTATCTACACGAGGTTGCGTTCTTTCACAAGCATAAATTACATCCTTTGTTTTTTCTCCCCACTTCATTTTTTGCATACTCGCAACATCTGACAACATTGTTGCGAGCAGCAGCAAAAACCAAAAAAAATCTTACTCAAACAATGTAAATTCCATATGTGTTGCTTTTTGTGCCAGCAAACACATGCTTTCCTTCCGGCATGGTGCAGACAAGCATGGCGAACCTTGCTTCTGATACTTCCCACAGTTTCGTATGGCATTCATTTATTCATTCGCTTAAAACAAAACCCCTTAACCTCTAATCTCGGTTCTGTTGGAACGTTTTACTTATTTTTTTTTTCTTTGTTTGCTGGTGCCGTTGCTCATTTCCCATTCCCAGATGCTGGATGAACGATAGTTCCTTCAACAAGGTGTTCGTCGGGCCGGTGTGCATTTCCATGCTGCTGAATCTGGTGTTCCTGTTCAACATCATGCGAGTGTTGCTGCTGAAGCTAAAGGCACCGGCCGGTCCGCAGGGTGCCGGTCCTTCGAGAACGATTCTACAAGCCTTCCGGTAAGTACGGGGATGAAACTGTGCTCCACTGGGTAAGGTTCGTTTGCAAGGGGCTAGAGCTGTATTTGGTACTTTATTTACGTTTTTTGGTTTTTCTTTATTTGAAAAGTCGTCCCGTTACCTGTGCGTCGTGCTTCGAACGTTTGGATAGACTTTTTGCAGTGAGACTGCTTTGAATAGCATGAGTTTTAGAGCTTAGTTCGGGAAGTTACTTTCATTAGGTTGTATCTTCAAGACATAATTACTATTGCATTCGAGTGTGTTTAGTAATGAAAATTGTGTGCTTTCGGGACAAAAATTGCTAGTACAGTCACCAAACCCGGCTGGTTTGATTAGTCATGTTGATTAGAAACAGTAGAAAACAATATGAACAGTTGTCTTTTTGTCAAGACGGTCTAGTGTAATGGTTGGCTATCTTATGACTAGTTCTGCAGGAGTGCAAAAAAAATCAAGATTAACTGGATTTTAAAATATCGAGCTATGCTTTTCTGAGTTTTAATTAAAACCTAGTTGACTTATACCAATTTTAACAACTTGTACTACTTAATTACATTATTAATTTTTACTGTATAATATTTTTGCATAATAGGATATATTAAAAGCGATTGAAGTAATAAGCTCATGACGATTAGTTTTTCGAAAGCCAGTTTTATATATTGTAGCTTTTGAATATTATTCTAAATTTTCTAAAATATTTGCCAAATCACAAAATAATGCCGCGTACACAAAATATTACAAAACGTATCCATAAAAGATAAAACTAGTAACGCCGAACAAATTAAAATGTATAGGAATATGTGAATCAGGATTCAATATTTTACAAAATACATATTTATATGGCATTCTGCAAAGCATCTGTCACTTCTTCTTGGGCCTGATATTGGGCCCTTGAGATTTTTATTCGGTTCTTTCTTGGCCTTAACGATCTTGAAGAAATAACGATTGAAAATGGTCTTAGCTGTCCTTTTTACCGACAATGCGCTCGCCATCAAATCGATTAAGTTCTACTGCACTTCTGTCTAAGAATCTTTCTAAGCAATGATAAAACATGATGCAAAAGACGATAAATTGTTGATAAGACGAGTTGATACTTATGAATCGCAGTCATCGAATAAAAAATTAAGGAAATGAATCGGATATTGAACAACCTATAAGCTCGAATTTTCTGGGTGGATGACTCCAAACCAACTATAATATAAGAGATTAACAGTTCACAAGTTTAATGTTGCAATGTTTACACTAAAATCAAATTCACTTTGAACCTTAGAATACTGCTATATAGATATTGCTAGACATACTCGTTTTCTATTTTCAAGTATATCATCTATAGATCACGAGATAAATCGCCACGGAAGATTAAAAAACTGGAATTTCGTGTTAATAAAATATTATCGATTTAAGGCCTTTTTTGAGAATCTGGACCGTTCACATCGGGCAACAGAGAAAAAGTTGATATCTTGATTTTGAGAACATTCGACAGATCGCCATCGATTTCAACAAACATTTTAAATTTCCCGAGGCCTGTGACCTTAAGCTTTGATTAATTATCTGTTGCAAATCTTATCATTTGCCTTTCGAGATATGTTTTTACAAAATGTCTTTGTCTTTTGACTCAGCAACACTTTTCGCTTGTATTATCTGAAATCTGACGTATTTCTTGGAATTAAACGGGTGAATTTACGAGTTGTATAAACTTTTACAACTAAATAGACCCGGAGATAGATGTGACAGCGGCGCCGGTCTTCACACGGCAGGACCGGGATTTCAGTCTCATCTGGGCCGTTCCCTCATAGTGAGGACTGACTATCCAACTATGCGGTAACAATAAATCTAGTATGCAACAAACGGCAGGCATTACCTAAGAGGTCGTTAGGCGAAGAAAGAACGAAGAAGTTATACATTTTATTAGCAAAATGAGGAGTTATTTAGCCTACGAAAAATGTCAAGATATAATTATATTGAAAGATACTTTCATCCTTCTTGATCCTGTTCAGTGATGAACTAGAGATCACCATTTTCATGATATTGCATTTTTTGTTGTTGTGACATAGATGATTAACTGGCTTAATTTCATGTATTCATATTAGAAAAAAGTGAATATTTCGAAAATGTTATTAGAAAGTACATGTACAGTTACTTGGAACAATCGTCAATCACAAAAATTCTTATACTCCACAGCGCAACACTCCTGCTAGTTCCACTGCTCGGTCTCCAGTACATACTTACACCGTTTCGTCCCGGCAACGGTCATCCGTACGAGCGAACGTACGAAACGATGCTGGCCTGCACGTCCTCGTTTCAGGTAAGCTTAGTTTAGCTTAGCACAATATAAAACCAAAAAAAGTGCGTACTGTAAACGTGACAAAACTGTCGAAATCAAAGCCCTTTTGATGTGTGACGTCTCGCAACGTCGCCCGTATTGTTCGTGCTAACGTTCGCCACTAGTTTAAGTTCCAACCTTTTTTCCAACTTCACCTTCAACAGGGTCTATTTGTGGCGGTTCTTTTCTGCTTCCTGAACGGTGAGGTGATCGCACAAGTGAAACGCAAATGGCGCACCGTGTTCCTGCGCACCCGCGCCAACTCCTACACCGCGACGCAAGTGTCCGTAAGTACGTTAACGCATCCTTGTTGGACGGTTTGATTTTTTTGCGTTTGGTTTCGTTTTTTTTTTGTTTTTATAATAGCACACCACAGCTTTCCTACACGAACACACACACACGCAGAGCACCACACGCGTATGTTGGTAGAATGATGCATATGCACGAACAGCAAGGATACATGTTTGCGTTGAATTGATTTTGCATTAAAAAAGGCTTTCGTTTAGCGTAGAAAGTGTCCACACCAAATCGCCACAGCCATTTGCTCTAGTGGAATTCTAATTAGGGGCAAAACCGTTCTTATCTCACCCTACAACGCTGATTCGGTACGGTGTTCTCGTTAGCCAACCCTGACACCCTTTCAGTGTGCCCCCGCCAGTTTACACAACCTACCTTCATCCCTCCTTAAGCTAGCCTTCGGTCTACCCTGAATCATTCTCTTCGACGCTGGGGTGTCGTTTAAATCAAAACTTAACTCGGCGCCAGCAGTGTTTATTCTCGTGGCCACCGTTAACGCTGTTGATGGCCATTTAGATGGCGTTTCTACGGTGGAGCGTATCTACAGGTGCAACCACTACGATGCACCGGGGAACGCTAGGGCCGGGATTAGAGGCACGATAAATAACATGCCTTTCGCTCGCTTTATCTCACCTTCATCGCTACCATGCCCTGGGTTAAGCTCGTCCAAGAACGAGTAGTGGTGCATCCAGTCTGCTGATCCCGACAGTCGCTCAGTCCCCAACAACCTTCACATTCTACATTCCCATTATGTACTCGTTTGTTGTATAGTTTGCCACTCGAAATTATCGTCACTCGCTGTCTCTCGCTCTTTCGCTCACTTTTTCTCTCTCTCTTTCTTCCCACTTTTCTTCTCTTTTTTCTTCTTTCGTCCTATACTTTCAGTCCTACGCTATATCTGAGACGAGTTTTTAAAAAAATTGAATGCAAGTATCTTTATTTTCATTGCACCCAGCAAAACGATTGACTGTCCATTTGTTTTGTTTTGTTTTTACTCGTCACAAATGTTCATTCTCAATAACATTGTCAAAAACAAAAAACAAAAACAAAAACTAAAACCAAAACAAAAGAAAGTAGTAAATCAAAAACGCCACACACAAATTCAAACCAGCGTTCATTTTGAGTCTCACGAAATAGCAACTTTTTTCCTTTTTATGTACCCTTTTTATTCGGTTTGCTAAAAAATATTTCTTTTATTTTCTGCTTGTTTACATGTTTTTTTGTGTATTTTTTACTTTTTTCTCCTTTGTTGTTGTACCTTTCTATTCGTTGTATTCACTTTATGTTTTTAAAAAATCAATTTAAACTTGGTTAACGAAGTTTTATTGTTCCCTATTGTGTCTGGTTGTGTGTGGTTTGGTTTTGTTTCTGTTGGTTCATTCCATTTTTCGCATTCAATTTTTCATCATTTTTACTACTCTTTCGCATAGTTCAACATATTTCCTATTTATTTGTGCTTTCATTCGATAATAGACTTTTTCATTTTTCAATATTTGTTTTGTGGCACTTTCTTGTTTGTTTCTCGTCACTCTCTCACGTAGGACAAATGCATTTTGTTTCATAACTGTTGTGTATTTTAACTTAGTTATCCGTTTTCTTTACTTACCTCCTCCGGTAGTCTGCTCCTAGTTACCACTTTTCTGTCTCTACCGTTACTGTACACGCTCTTTTGTCCTTTCGCACTCACACACACACACTGTTGGTGTTCTCATTCATTCTCTCTCTTCTCGACACTCTCTCACTTTTACTCTCTCTCTCTCTTTCGCTCGCTCTCGCTGTACTTCTTTTCTCTCGCGCTCTTCGTGTGTTAATGTTTGTACTGTCCGAAGTGTAAAATAAATCCCCAATTCTAATCACAGCCGGTCACCTTGCAGTTCGTCCGTTGCGGTCCACCAGTGCCCGGTGAGGAGAAGGTTTGACTAAAGGAGTTCACCGACCGCGGCCCTACCAAATCCGCCCGTAAACCGTTACCCAACCGCGGCACCCGGAAGCGTTCGCTGCTTCTGGGCTCCTCCAGCGAACCGTCGGATCCGGTGACCAGCACAATCCCGACACGGCCATCATCCGGCAGCCCGGCAGTTCAAAGGGTACCCTTCCGGCCGGAACCGGTCGCCGATCTACGTCCGCTGGTAACGGATGGTAAGCCGACCTTCGCGGGGTCAACCACAAAAAACGGTCACACCACCCACCGACACCCGGTACCGGTGAATGGGTTTCACGCCGCGCTGGAATCCGAGTTTCCCGATGACAGTGAGGCACCGGCGGACGAGATCCTGTAAGCGCGTGGGTCAACAATCGGTTATTATCGCTAGCTTTAATAATGATCCTATCTGGGTAGATAAGTTAAGTTACTGTGCGCAAACAAAATTACAAAAAACGGTCAAAACCTGTCCACCGATGTCGCTCGGTTTGTAAAACGACACGCGACTTGAAGCGCGCTTGGTTGAGAGAGTTTTTATAAATATTTTTACTAAACAAACTAACCACTGTTCCTGTCCCTTTGGCGCTATCCGGAAGTGCGTGCATACGTATTCGTTGGACCTGTATGTAGATATTGTAATCGCTTCTTTTTTTGGTTCCGTTTACAACGCTGCTCTAGTGAAACGCATAAAGCACGAACGCTTTAACGTCCCCTGTTCACTGTTTCCGAATGGATATCGCTATGTACTTTTCTGCACGATAATGATAATGAACGAATAAATAATATTAAATGTTATGTAGTCAATGGTAAGCCGTAAATGGATGCTGGGAAATGGAAACTTATTCGATCGTGTTTATTAATGACTGTGTCATTTGCCAACGTGAGTTTAATAAATAAAGTAAAACACAGAACAACCTGGACGGCTAATGTCTAGACCGTGCTAGAAAGCCAAAAAGAGACCCGTGCACATACACACTTAATCAAACTCGAACTGGAATGGCTCGAACAAACAGACAAAGATGTAGTAGATAAAGTTAAGCTGTTCGTTACAAAAACTACCAGAGAAACGTTTAAGAAACTCCCTAAGAAACAGCGTAATGGATGGAAATGTCTTGGTGGAAGAAAATCCTATTAAATAAGAAGTCGAGTAAATAAGAGAACCTTTTAAACAAAACACACGAAAGAGTAGATAAATTTAATGCGCATAGATATGAAAACCATCCTAAACTGTAGCCGTAAAGTGAACGTAAATGTACTGTTTTTATTTTCGACTCTCAATACGTTAAATCTGTGCTTTTGGAAGGAAGTAATGAAAAAACCAAAACTGAAATATGTAAAACAATATGAATTCAAGATGAAAGAGAAAATATATCAGAATTTACTGTAAACTGATACGTTTGGTTGGTGGTACGGAAATTAATTACATGTTAACAGCCGCGCAATATCACATACCGTTTTTTTTTAATGAACTCACAATTAAAATATTGCAGAAGGGTATGTATTGCATGTAACAAATGGTGTGCGTCGGACAGAAAGTCGGTATTAATTCCTGGGAGAGCTCCATCATTAAACTGTTTAAAAATTGCGCAAACACAGCTTGTTCAGCAGAAAAACAACATTTAAACAAGAACACGTTAATCATGAGTATGGAGCTGATATTGCCAATGGTAATAGTGATATATAAAAACATTTTACGTTTTAACTTAAAGAAAAAGTTTCTATGACGACTTTAGCTACCATAAAAGCTGACCATTTCAGTCAGCTTCTATCAAAGATTTTTAATATTTAAAAACAGCAATTACATGAAAACAGGTGCACTTGTAGCGATCTAATTTTGTTCTACAGGTCGGTTTGCGCCAAATCCAACAAATCTGTTGAATATGGAAATTTTTAATAAAACACTAAACCCAGCAGCTTTGCAAAATGAGGTCGCAATAGTTGGTCACTTTTAAATAGAAGTTGGTTATAAAGCTATTAGTTTTGGAAGACCAAAAGTGCTAAAATGGAACATTATACAGCAGAAATCTAGATAATAGAGAAAAATACATTTCGAAGCTGTCTTCACAAATTTATAGTCCCTTTAAAATTCGTTGTTTTGCCTATTTGTATTTATACTAGTAGCATTTGGGACTTAAAACGTAAAAATACACAAAAAACAATAGTCATTATCCCAATATCGTTTACTGGGCACGCATGTAAAGTGTATTTAGAATTGCTTTCAAACAGTTTTACACTCAATTTTAGCATTATGAATACTTGACATTGAATGATCTCAATACCTAATGGAGGCGCCTGGTGCTTAATGGAGTCGCCTAGTATCTAATGGAGGCGCCCAGTACCTGTTGCACACACACCCATTGCTGTGCATACATAGTTTGCATTGAACAGTAAAAGAGAATCTTTCAAAATATTTCATCCATCTGCAATAAATGAAACAGTTTTGGAATGTACCCCTACCAAAAATGTCACCAAAGCATCTATCCAAAACATTCAGAACAGACCGCACCCAAACGTACGGAATGTGCTTTGATGAGAATGTTTCAATCCACTGATGCAGCATTGTAGCGAATATTACATTCCGATTGTGCTTTCATCCACGCATCAAGCGGAATTGATTGCTTTGACATTTGACGCTATTAGCCCTTTTCCGGAACTGCTTACCCTTTGGCATTGGCAATCAAACCGAGTCAAAACCGACGCTCGGCACATGCTTAATTGATGTTAAGCTTTTGAGCAATCTATTCAAGCGGCTTGTTATTGAGCAACATCTGTTGGTTGCGTGTCAAAGCAAATCCTGTTTCGGTCGTCTTCAAAGTTGACGGGCAAACATCATATCCAGGCTGGTGTGTGTAATGTCTTCATGCGAAACTTCATTTCCTTTACCGGCCGCTTAAACAACTGTCTTGCGAGCTGTGGTCTGTATGTCGCCCATTTGCTAGGAACGCCCAGGAAGAAAATCCATAAAGACATATTTGTTTTCCATTGTGATGCTATTAAAAACGACTCTCGAGTAGGTGGCGTTTAGTGTGCCACATTGCAACAAGATCGGTATGTTTGTGTTTCATTTTAGAAGAATAACATTTCCCTACGTCCCCTACGTCTCACCGCTCCGTCTCCCGTCGGCTTTGGTGCGATGATGGCAGAGACATAATGCAATCACAACTACATTAATCATACACATTTTAAAGTAAAGACATATTAAAGTTGGTCCTTGTTATTGGATCTGAGTTCCAAGACTTCAATCAAATCATTTTTGTATGGTTTATTAGTAAAACAGGATGATCCGTGTTTGACCATATTCTCGTTTTACTCATAAGCCAAAGAACACGATACGCTCAACATTCAATATGACCTCTTGAACCATATATTAAATGTCTTCAAATGTTCCGTTGCGGATAAACCATAAACATTCCAGCGGTAGTGAATGCTTCTTTACTTCCAAATAAAGCAAATATGAAATCCGACGACAGTAAGCGCCATTGTATCGGCACAGTGCGTCTGTGAACGTCCTCCTTCACTTAACTTCCGACGACAAACACTTCATACTTCCTGCCCGCTTTCCATACGACTTTTACACGATCTCTGTGCCTGTGTTTCCGGTGTCATCAATCAAAGTGGTATGGCCACATCATGTTCACGCTCTTTTTGACTCTCGTTGGACGCACAGTGCAAACCCAACCCAACCCAAATGTCGGCCAAATCGATGCGATCGAATTGAATTATATCTTGGTAAATATTATTTTGTTGGAAATTGATTTCCATCCCCAACATTACAATCGTTCCATTCGTGGCAGGGCTTTTGTCTGGTTCGACGCAATACAGACGATTCTTTTATTTCGCTTTTGACATTCGTTTGGTGATTGATGTTGTTTTTGAGAGGGAAAGTGTAATGGGGCCAGTTCATGCGTTTAATTTCATTTTTAACGCGGCCTTCAGCTGACCTCTCTTAGTAATATCGATGCAATTGATATCTTTATTAATACTCTACCATATGTGATTGTTTGTAAATGCAACACGGCATAGCCAGTTTTATCAAACTGCTGAATGATCATAGCATCAGAGTGGAAAGAAAGAAAAGCATTTAAAGTAAAACAATTGGAGCAATACGGCCAGGCCGTTCTAATGGAATTAAAAAAAAAAAAAAATGAAATTCGTGTAAGAAAAATAAGAATTTTTATGGTTTATATTCACTGGCTTTGCACAAAAGTAATCGAAGCGCCTTCGCTTAGCCCTATATTTACCTTTTCTTACTTGTCTCACCTTGACTATTGATTCCTTTATCGATCGATTTGATACCGGGGGAAACCATAAAATAGTCCATACATTTGTGAGATCTTCCACTGTAAACAAAATTTCTTTGCAACAATCTGAAAGATACTTTCTCTGAGTTAGTGTATTGCCCTGCTTGGTTACTAAGGTTGTAGGGCAAACTCTGTCTTTCGGTAGCTCTGCTACCAATAAACCTGAAGCTTGATTATAAAGCAATGCTGATTATAGAGCAATGCTGTGAATAATAGTGTGAAAAAATCAATCGTAGAATAATAATTTTACTCGAAATTTAAATCTTCAATCATTAATAATGCCGTCAATAAAAAAATCATCTTATCCTTGTTATCCAAGTAATTTACAAATAGAATATGTGAATTTACTCAAACACAATCGAATTATTACAATTGTTCTTTATGCCAAGGGTTAAATTACCCCAAAGGATACAAGTCAACAGCATACAGCTTGCTTTCAAGTTGCATGGAAACTTGAGAAAACAAATTTAAAAAGGTTCAACGCATATTCACATTTCCATTCAATAAACGGTTAACACAGTCGATACGGAGCTCCTAATGTTAAATTCGGTTTATATTGGTTTGTTTTAGTTACTTATTAAGTCGCATTTCGTTTCAGCAATAGTAAGGAGCTTAATTGATGTATCCAACTTTACTAAAACTAATTCGTAAGCAATCTTGTGAAATCTCCGATCCACACTTACTAGCCTTACACAAATCGCTTGAGTTTTCCGGTGGTCTTTTGTCTTTCGTACAGTCGTTGGCCGAATAGATCAAGAGTCAATGGTCATGGTAGGACTTATGTTTGAAATTAAATGTAATTTAAAACTGAACGAATGAATAAAAAATAATATAAACGAGTTTAATTGATGATTAATTCAAGCTTTGTCTCCAGGCCGTACTAAGACAATCTATTACTTACTTACTTACTTATCAGGAACAACAACCGCTTCGCGGTCTTGGCCTGCTGCAACAATCCTCGATACCGCTCACGGTCTAGCGCCGTCGTCTGCCAATCCATTATCACGACCGTTCTGGCGGACGCATCGACGCCATCACTCTATCTCAGTTTGGGCCTTCCACACCTCTTCTGTCCAAGTGCATTGCCTAATAGGACTAAACGGACTGAGTCGTTCGATGCCGTTCTCATGACATGACCAGCCCACCGGAGCCTGGCGAGCCTAATTCGCTGCACGATGGTAAGATCACCGTACAGCTCATAGAGCTCGTCGTTGTAGCGGCTCCTCCATTGTCCTTCCACACATACGGGGCCAAAAATCCTTCTGAGCATCTTCCTCTCGAACGCGGCTAAGAGGGTTTCGTCAGTTTTGGACAGAGTCCATGTCTCAGAGGCGTATGTGAGTACTGGGACTATAAAGGTTTTGTACAGTCCCAGCTTCGTCCGTCGCGACAGGTATTTTGAGTGGAGAAGTTTCCTCAGACTGTAGTATGACCGGTTGGCAGCCAGCACCCTTGCGCGCAATTCAACTTCTATGTTGTTATCGGTGCTGACTTTTGACCCCAGATAGGTGAAGTTTTGGACGACTTCGAAGGTGCGGTCACCTATCTGTACATCACCCCTGCGTAGATCAGTGTTTGTTAGCAGGGCCGCTGGTGGTGCCACCATCATTTTGGTTTTTGCCTCGTTAATCTCCAACCCGAGGTTCATTGCCGCATGCTCGATCCTTTGGTAAGCTTCTGCTACGAATTAACAAATTAAGAGTAATTCCGTGTGTTGCGCTTTAACTGTATGATGCATCTTGATGTCTTAACTTAGGTATTAACGCAAATACTCTTGTGCAAATTGTGCGATATTTACTGTATAATTTTGCTTACTCAACTTACAGTACCCAAAAGGTTCGAAGAATGTGAAACCATTCATCAATTTATGAGGGCAAATTTTTTAAATAAATTAAAGCATATTTAATCATCATTAAATTTTGCGATTTGAAAAAGAAATTTTTAGATACCGTAATTATCTGCTAACGTCCGTTAAAAAACGCCCTTCGAGGTACTTTTGAAAATATTGCAAGCAAGAGCAGCGTTTCATACAATATTGCACGCTAGAGCTTGTATCACAATTGTAGACTTGCACACAAGCATCTCTGGTCGGATATGTCGACTTCGGTTTGAACGGGATATAAATAGTCGACATTAGTTTAAGTTATGGCCGTTTATTGTAAATCACAGAATTGTTCTTCAAATTTATTCAGCATTTGTACAAGAAAATATTTTCTTATGTCAACTATAAGAATAAAAGCCAAAAAAAAAACAACTAGTATACATCACTCACAGATGAAAACATACATTGTAATATGTTGAGTCGATACTTACTTCCATGCTCCCTGATATCTGCAACTTCAATACGTTTCGATCTATTATTTCTGGCTTCCTTGGCTCAAATGATCTAAAGCTGGATAATCAGTTCTCTAAGAGCTTATACTTCTTGATAAAAAAAATACAGCATGACATGTGTCTAAAGTATCGTGCATGAGAGTTTAATGCAACAATACGTAGCATTTTCATCTAATCTCATCTGTAGTTGGATGTGGTTATAATATGAATCTAGCAGGTCAATATAAAGCAAGTTCTATCGATCACGTCATTGGACCAAACTCTGTGACAAAAAAACATACTTCAAATTATATCTCAGACTTGCATCACACAAAAATGTGTTCGATGATATGCTACCTTCTTTCGTCATAATAACCGGAAACCTTCGTCTGCCAGCGATTGTTGACATTCACCTCATTTATCAGTATGCCTGTTGCTGTTGTGCACGTCACACTTTAATTTATCAATGGATTTTTCTAACTTTTTTCTGCTTTTTCGCTTCTAGCATCCGAAACAGAAGATGCATCCCGAAGCTGTTCGTGGGGGAATGTTTTATCACTCTTTCGCCATATGCTGATTGCTATCATGTTTTCGCACACCCACGAACACCAACAACAGTTAATTGACAGCCATTAGAAAGTGAAGAATTGGAACGGCAGTAAATTGAAAGCTAGAGAACAAAATCCACTAAGTAAATCCCATCAAAAACCTTTGAGTAACAATCGTGACCTACAGCCAGCAACCACTATCGTGAGGTATGTAAGTTTTGGAAACGGAAAAACTTTCACAACCTCCATACGTACTCTTATGGAAAACCCGTGTCTGATAAGACGTACTGACCTCCACCTCGTAGTGTTTTCGGCTACGAATGGTGGCATTTTATCGCGCGCAGTGATAAAGAAGTCTAGCGACCGACGTGACAAAAGTGCGCCGGAGAAAGCGTGCGCCCGACATATAAAAGGATTCTCTCACTGTTGCCGATCATCATTCTCGGTGAGCTTTCGTATTCGTTAGTTGCACTGTTGCGCCCTGTGTTGTGAAGAGCGAAAACGATAAAAGAAACGTTCGATTTTGATTTGTTGCGGTATTTTACGGTGTGGTGGACCTAGCTGTGACTTGTACGATGAACTTCCCGGCAGCCTTCGTCCTTATCGCGCTTGTCATTGGGTTGCAGCAGCTGTCTCCAGCGGAAGGCCAATATACAGGTACAATGACGCCGGCCGACCAGCAGCAACTGGTATCTTTCGCTCCTGTAGACGACGTTGGGTGGTTGGGCTAGTGCAGTGTACAGGGAATGTTTCCTTCAGTGCTTCCAACTGGCGCCTTGTCGCTCCTTGTGTGAGAATGAAACAGTTCCATCATGTTGTCCGAAGTAACGACACCAAATACAGAGCCAAACGTTGACCAATTGATTAGCTTGTTCCGGTAGCGCGATAGGTATCGGAGTGTCAGCAATGATGTGATAGGATCGGTAGACTGATAGCGTAACCGTGGCGTGGTGGACCTGATCGGTGATGCGAAGTGAAGTGATGCTAGTGACGTTCTGCATACGGCTATCAGAAACATCAAGATGCGTGGCATCCCTTCTAAACGCACAGAAATAGTATCCAATTGGTCTAAAAATAACGTTCGGTTTTCCCTATTTTAGTGGGACATGGTATGTGTAGAGTGACAACGTCACGATTGTTGTTGCGATAAAATTGCAGTTTTTTGCGTAAAAACTGGGAAAAGCGACACGAGTATCAGGCGTTTTAACCAAGTCATGCTTTAACGAACCTTAAGTTAACAAATTAATTGTCTAAGACATGAAACCATCTTCTCCTTGTTTCTTGGCCTAACGACCTCTTATTAGGTCATGCCTGCCTTTTTTGGCTTACTAGACTTATTGTTACCGCATAGTTGGATAGTCAGTCCTCACTATGGGGGAACGACCCAGATGAGACTTGAACCTCGGTCCTGCCGTGTGAAGACCGGCGCCGCTGTCGTGATTCATATTACTAAGCAGGCTGGTAACAAACCTTCTAGAGATCGTCTTAAGGATCACTATTGATTGAGTAATGTTTGGATGTACCTAGATTAACCCAACAGAACTTTAGCTACCTTATCACCCCGAGTAGTTTATTTGTTTCACATCATAAATGATGTTTGTTTAAGGTCCTCGGTAGCTTTTTTTATTCAACTTTTTGCAAACCAAATTGAGATTAATTGCTAAAGTTACTCTAAACTCTCGGAGATTTGTTGCCAAGAATGACATACCAAGACGCAAAATAACTTGGTAAAACCCCTAATACATAATATAAAATCATTAGATCTCGGCACTATCCAAACTAACATTGTGTTTAACTATCCTATATAATAATAAATTCAATTATAGCATGTCCACAATGGTTCTAAAGAAACTGGACACAAATGACTCACATCAAGTGAGGTTTTAAATAACAGTAACCAAGCAATTTTTGGACTAGAATAACTTGATGACCTGTTGCCAATACAAAGTTAAACCCTTTTGAATAGCAAAGATGATAGCTCCCGATTAGAATAACGTTATCTCTCTGCCCGTTGAACTGCAACCCACCATCATGCCATGACGGACTCGTGAGCGATTCATTTTCAAGCTCTTATCGGCTTACTGTAAATTACACCACACTCCGACCCGACATCTTACCGAAAACCGATTAAAAGGATGAGATTTGCCAATGGTCATTACAAGCCAAGCCACCAACGAGTCACCCGCTTAATCTGGCAAGGAAATTAACACGTCGCCTACAGAGGAGAAATCATTTTTAGAACTACTCTCCAACCACCAACACGCCACACCGGGATTGAATGGAGCTTGTAATGCCGTGCAAAGCTGCTTGTCCTTTAGCCTTTTACCGGGATTAGTACCGAGCAAGGGCGACAACGCAACACAACCACCTTCCCGACTAACCGTGGCCCTTCGTCTCTCCTTCCAGGTCCGACACTGGCCTGCGGCGGTACGTCCCTGGTAAAGTCGACCACACTGCTGGCACCGAGCAACATTGCTGCATCCGGGCTAACCTGCGTCTACACCATCCGGTCGCTCAATCTGCGCATCTGTCAGGTAAGACACCAGTTGGGGATGAAAAAACGGAAACGATACATCTTCTCTCCGTGCCTCACCACAACTTCGACGCACTCACACTGCAAATCTGACCGGATGCTCTTGTCTTTCCATTTTTCGTCACAGGTTCGATTGGATTTCAACTCGTTCAGTCTTGCCCAACCGACGCTCGATCCGTACCCGAGATGCATCAACGATGTGTTTACGGTGGAAAACTTAAACTTCAATTTATGCGGTGAAAATAGTGGCCAGCACGGTAAGGGCAGAGTTGAGACCGGGAAATTGATTTTTGGGGAGGCCTTTAAGGCATGCAAATCGTTTGATGGACATCGTGTTGACGATCCTGATGAATGGAAGTTTTATTTTGCATCATCTAGGATTAACATATTGCTTTTGCTCGATCCTTTCCAGTGTATGTGCCCTTCAACCCTACCAATGCCGATCGTACGATGACGATCACCTTCAACATTGCTAGCCGCTCACAGATTCCAACCCTAACCAACCCACACTGGAGCATCCGGGTGCAACAGCTCGAATGTCCGACCGGAATGACAGCCGCGGCTAAGGATGCCGCCCGTCAACTAGATGCACCAGAAATGTTGCCACTGGTCGCACGTACTCTACACCCCGACATCAGTCTTCTTGCACCGACCGGTTGTCTCCAGTACTTCTCCGACAGCTCTGGCACCGTCGAATCGTTCAACCTTGGTGCCGGTGTGGGTCCTTACCTGGGCGGATTGAACTATGCCATCTGCTTCCACCGTCCACGTAACAGCCAGATGTTACGTCTCGAACCGACCACCTTCGAGATTGCTTCGTCTGCCAATCCGACCGTCGAAAACCCGGGATTAGATGAGCTGTGTTACTCGAGCGTGTCCGTAATGGCACGGTCCGAGGACAATCTGCACATTCCGAACGCCGTAGTTCGATTGCCTTCGCTACCGATCCTAAGAGGTAGTCGGTTTTGCAGCAGTAGCTTAAACAACGGAGAAGTAGATGGTAAGTCGGCTCAGAATTAGTTCTTCAGCCGAAACCAAATCCCTTTAACAATCCTCTGTATGTTTCTTCTTCAGTAACCGGACCAGGCCCATTCATGATGTACTTCATGAGCGATCACCTGTTCGATCCGTTCCACCGCGAGACTGGATTCCGGATGAAGTATCATGTCATGTAAGCTGCTCCCATCCAGCAGATCGCGCAGCATCGAAAAAGACTTCCCGCATCAACCGTTCTTAAAAAAGCAAACGAATACAAACATACTTAGGTTCCCCTGTGTACTGGTTAAATAATAATGCAGCACGTTCAGCAAAATGTACAACCAACTCGTGATCTTTAACCCGAGAGAAGCTGCCTTTTTGGGGGGGGCTTCGTCTTACGGCATGCGAATATTGCCCCAACTAGATACTACTCTAACCCGTTTCCATGACAACGAGCGGTGCGATGTTTATGTAGGGATTGCTTTGAACTTTGAAATAAAATGTGTAGGGATGACAATAAGAAATCAAACTCATGAAGCAAATTTCAATTCAAGGAGAATGTTGCTGTTTAATTTCAACACAGAAGAAAATAATTTTTTATTAACTATTAAAAGTTCTTAAATGTGAATTTTTAAAATTCAAATGTTAGAATGTGGTTTTGTTTGAACTTAATCAGTAGCATCATATTTCGTTTGTTTTTTTATAGTTGGGTTTGAAGTTTGATTCGGAACTTGTATGTTTTTCCATCATCTGATCGATGAGAAAATATTGAATAGGAATTACCTTAAAATATCAGAGAAAGAAGATCATAATTTAGGATATTGTCAAACTTATTGCTGAGCTCTTTGTTCTTCAGAATCTGTACGAACACTGCTGTCTGCAGTTTTGCCAGGGTAAAGGTTTCAGTATTAGAACTAAGGAGTTCGTCCGAAAACATGTTCTTCTTCTTCTTCTTCTTCTTCTTCTTCTTCTTCTTCTTAAGTCGAGGTATTCCAAGATACGACACACGAATCCAGCTTCCTGGGCCTTCCTATGTTACTTCCTGGATTTCTTAGCACAAACCTCTATATTTGTGGACCGGCAACTACGGCCATACGTTCCCATCCGAAAAATTCTCATAGTAGGTATCACGTGATGACACATCCTTTTTCTGGCGGCACTCTGATTTTTCAGCTATGACCTTACTCAAAGTATGTAATTGCAGGTTATCTCAAGCCACAACAATTCCTTTCTGACGTTGCTAATTCCTTGATTGTCAAGTTTCTATCGAAAACAAACGCTGCCATTTCTACAATATTTGGAAGCGCAGAGATCTTCATGTGATACACAGTCTGATCGGCAATAGTTTCTACTGCTACCGTCTACATGCAAACACTATTCTATCACTTTTGCAGTTGTTAGCAATACATTGTTCTTAGCTCTTTTAACATTTTCTATTCAGGTAAATTTATTCATAAAGTAACTTTTTGGTGAAAAGCTACAGTGAAGGACAATTGAATAATTTTTTTTTAAATCAGACGGTTCATCGATTTTAAAATGGTAATTTGATTTTTATTCTTGGGAATCTCGTTTTTGCTTATTGTTAGCACTGTAACAAAATAGTTTAAATTTTAGGTCGTAAAATTCTAAAACTTTGTTGAATTGAATTTTTTTTTGACAAAATCAAAAAAGCTATACACATTTGAAATGTTGATGGTTCTTTTTCCAAATTTTGGTGTGGTTTGGTGTGGTGGAAGTTTTGAAAGTTGTAGTTTCAAAATCGGTTTGAAATAGTGTTGGTTAAATCTGATTCAGACTCGTGAAATCTGAAATCCTCAGAGATTCGTGAATCCCAAAGATCCGAAAAAAAATCATAAATCACCAAAAATTCATGATTGATGAAACTTTGAGGATTCACGGATCTTTGAGTTTGATACATTATTACAAAAAAGTATAAAACTTATGAATGCTGACGAAAAACTTCGTTTTAAAAAATCTTTGTATTTATGAGGGGTGTTCAGAATTGCTGCAGCGAAATATCTACTGCCATTAAACGAAAAACGCAACCTTCCACTGTTACACACATCATGATCACTCGCCGTGCCGATTGTGGATTAAAATCAATGTTATTATTTAAGCTTTACATTATCTACTTTTCTCACCAAACAATGTTCTCCTAACGTAACAATGCTATAAGCTTAAACAAAAACTCAAGAAACATTCGCACCGAGGCATACCTTCACAGCTGAGACATTTTCAACGGAAAAGCATCAAAAATTAGTATAACATGCAGGAAGTGCTCCCGATCCCACGCTCAACACACACCAACCGTCGTAGCCCACACCGGTGCCCATCCAAACGCCCAAAATCACCCAACACGAATGGCACGTCCCAGCGCCGTAACATTCTACACGCTCGTTGAACATGTTAAAGTGAAATAATACTCTGCAACGAAAGGGCGGCCGGTACCGTACCGCATCGACAACCGTTTTGCGGTTGTTTCAACCATCTTAAAGCACGGCGGCCATGTAGCAAACCGAGAGCTGCTGCGAGAGACATCGCCGAGAGCTTCTAGTCCCCGGGTGAGCAACAACAACAACAAAAAAAACAAACGCAACTCACATACACAGACACACAGACAAACAGGAAAGTGGGATCGTTTCACCGGATGAACCGAAATGGGCCAGCAATTTCCATTGATATTAATAATTAAATTCAATAAAACTCCATAATAATAAAATAATCTATACCGAAGAAACGCTCGGGTCCGGTGTGTGAAGTGTTGTAATAAACTTGAGACACATCGTACTTCCTGCCAGTTCCCGCCGGACACTCTTGCCTTACAGTTCCCGGGTTGATTCCACCGACCAGAAAATGCCGGTGGACACGTAGGTGTAATCGGTAGCAACCTTGTAGCAGCGAGTACATGTGTTTGTGTGTGGAACGCTCGGGACGTTCACAGTGAAATTGGTTGGCCGCATTAGGGAAAAAGGGGTTTTCCATCGTACAGGGAAGCTACGGCGATGGATGATGGGTTTGTATGATGAGCTCGAGTCTTTTTCCGGTTCGCTGGACGGTTTTCGCTCCTTCCTATTCGCTCTCTCAAGTTTTCGGTCTACACTGGTTTTGGCACATTCATTCCGGACGGACGAAACATACGTCACATATGTAAAACATTGTGGAAAAATGACGAAGACACCGGTAACAAACGATGAGTTTGGAAACCATCACAAAACACAGGTACTACTACTATCGAATACTAAACATCGTTTTAAAAGTATGTGTAAATAAAGAGGACTGGAGTTGTGAATCCATATACAGGAGTACGGCTTTAAGTTCAGCGCTTTGGTTCTACCTTCAGAGATTCAACCATGAAATGAATGCCTGTCCTATCAGTCGTTTTGATTAACTTGCGGCAAAACGACCTCTAGTTTGCCTAATGCTGAGGGAATTACTCCAAATGTTATTCCCTCATCACAAGGGCAAAGCTGTATGTGTCAAAACCATTGTTAGAGCGTTAAGTTGTAGTGGCCCGCACAATGCTGTTTGTTACAAGCTAAACTCGTAGTAATTGATTTTCTTTAATAATGCTGTTTAAAAACGGGTTTCCACATCTGATTTCAAGACTGTTTTGTAATTTAGCCTTCCATAACCCGATTAGATTCTATTCTATTAGGTTAAAAAAGAGAATTTGATGAGGTTTATCAAATTTAGTCCTTTTCTTTTGAAAAAAAAACTTCTCATTGAACACTGATAATGTAGAAGTCATGATTTGAACTACAATAAATTTAACCCTCTTTTGAAATGTTTGTATAGCAAATCCTTTTAGAATCCAATATTAAATAAATGCTATCTTACTCTTTTTTTTTCCATCTCGATCTCGACTTTTGACTTTCTTGAGTATAAATGTAGAGACGTGTTTTGCTTTGCTCTGCTCCTGCTAGCTATTGAATTTTAATCAAAATACGATTATTTTGATAAGAATTGGAGTTTTACATTGTGTACTAGTTCTTGTGTACGAATAATTATCTGTGTGCTTATGTGCGCGAAATGTCAACAGCTAGAAAGGCAGATGCAGGTACGCGGATCGCAGTTGCTACCGTCGTACAACCGCAGTCGAGTATGTTGACACGCAGCAAGCCACAGTCTAGATCCAGACCTGATCAAGAACAGACGTAATTTCGCTTATCTCTTAAATCGTTAAA
>KZ061649.1:0-20125 GCA_002091835.1 Anopheles maculatus
TCTGCCCCTGGGATCGGACGACTTCGACGACAAGGTAGACCAAAGGAACGGAGGAGCAGTTGCTCGGATCACAAGAGCACTGGAAGTTCAGGACAGGGTGGCAATAAAACCAGCCAACAGTAGGCCAATGGGTTACTGTGCAGCTCGACGCCACTACTACGGAGCGGTTGCGAAATTCTGCAAAAATATCGTGAGAGATCGTTGATCACTTTCAGATATTCGATTTGAAGGACGATAACATTAATCCAGTCGGCTACCTCGCCGCGCGTGCTGAACCACTCCAGTGGACTTGCAGAAATCGCTCGGATATTAACTAGAATCTGCATCACTTTCATCTACTAGGCGGGGTTTGCCGTTTGCAGACTTCCGCAGTGATTGATCGGTCTTTTGGGGTCATTGAGCCAAGCCTCCATATCGTTCCCAAGCCCGGGAGCGCAAGCGGGAGAGAGGGAATAAAAAGCGAGGGCCTGGTAGGAAGAAAGCTGACAGCATTTTGCGTCGATGTGCGTTCAGCGCGGTTTCAGCCCGATTAATCTTGGCACGCACGCGACAACAAGCGCTCAAGTGGAACAGTAGTGTGGGCCCCTCTCCGCTGTGTGATCTTTTCCTCGACATGTTTTGATGCCAGGCGGCAGCGGCCCATCCATCCCATTTAGATATCGCACACAATCGTCGTGATTCTCTGCGCTGTATAGAGATGAGTATGGCTATCGCTACTACCACTACTTCGGTGGTGATTTTTCCGATCTTCCCGGCCTGATAGCAGCCTGAGACAGGCGCCAATGTGTTTGGACTTGGGAATCGCAAGACATTTCTGTGCTTGTGTGTGTGTGTGTGCACGAGGAGTGTGTGGAGTTAGTCAAGACCGGAGGTACGAGTTATTCCGCACCGATACTATAATTAGATGCACTCCGCCTAGAGGCGACATCATCGGATGAATCGTACGTTGCACCATTACGGAATCCCGGGAGCGTGTCAGCGATCGTGACATCTAGTGATCCAACTTTCGTTTTTCAAATCACACACCGATAGGTGGTTGGGGATGGAGTGTGTGGAGTTAGTCAAGACCGGAGGTACGAGTTATTCCGCACCGATACTATAATTAGATGCACTCCGCCTAGAGGCGACATCATCGGATGAATCGTACGTTGCACCATTACGGAATCCCGGGAGCGTGTCAGCGATCGTGACATCTAGTGATCCAACTTTCGTTTTTTCAAATCACACACCGAAAGGTGGTTGGGGTCTGCACATATATTCCAAGCACATGCACACGCGTGCAAGTTTTTCTTCTCTCACTGTAGAACTGACTGGACTGAGGAGCTAGTAAACACACACAGATTCACACGGGTAAAGGTGACGTTTAGAACCATTCTTACGCAAACGAGGCACATACACCGATTTCTTCACAGCACAAGATTTCTTTTGTTAATGGTCGCGCACGTTTGCGTAACTGCTGCACGCATGGTCACAGCCTACACAACACTAGACACTGGGCGTGAGGCACGCCGCCATACAGCACCACCGTGGCACGCTCGCAACACCCGGCTTAGTTGATAAGATGCAGTGGGCGCCAACAACGTTGCAGCCTGTTCCGAAAATTGCGATACTGCCTCATCGAAGCTGTGCGTGCTTCTACACTGACTGATAAGCGCACTTTGCCCACCAGGTAACACGATAACCGGCAACGCTTCACACACTGCTGAAACGAACACTATCTAAGCAGGCGTGCAACAAAACCGTTTGACACTAAAAAAAAAACAACTTGCTCACTGCGTTTGTTTTGTAGGAAAGTTATCCCTGCAAGCTCCACAAATTTCTCAAACACGCGGGCTACGATTTTTCGCGCAACAAAAAACGAACACGAACGAACGAAAATAAAGAGCTCGCGAATAAAGAGCACGCCAGAGCGCCCGGTCGGTCGATCCGCTGCAGTCCGCGTCTTGGCTCGATCTGTCAAACGGTGATCACAACAAAGTGCACGCACAATTCTTATGCTCCCTGTTCCGGAGGTTGCTTTGCGCTCTGGGCAAACTCTCCCGCGAGCGCACAGTGCTGGCGGAGAGCGCGTGTTGTGGTTTAAACCGGCCATTAAGTTCAGGCGACACCAACCACCACTACCACGAAGGTGACTTAAGTATGGGGGGTTGCTCTTCTTGTCACTTTATTCGCGGCAACTCGCGCTCCAAGAGTGTGCGATCGGTGTGGCCCCACTCTCTGAGTAAACAGCGCAGAAACGCATTCGAGATTCCGTCGGCAGCTTCTCTTACAACTCCTGGAGATAGATTCGTGTGGGTTTTGTTTGAGGGAGTAAGAGGGATTTTAGGTTGGACGAAAAGTTTGTGAGCAACAATTTTAAATGTACGAAATGGGACGTTGCGACAACACCAAGAGAGACTGCTTAAGTAAAAATTAGACAAGTGACAGTAGCATAAACAGATGATAAATTCACAATAATCGTTCAGCTCACGTATCTCCACCAGGGAAACAAGCATTTGTTTTCTTGCTGTTTATTTTTTCCGTCCCCAGTATTACCCGAAGACAAGAAAGAAAGAAAGAAAAAACCCCGTCGTCCACAAAATTGCCCGATTAGCAGATTGAGGTAGTGGACATTTAAAACAAATAACTTCAACCATCGTATCCGACGAGCGACGAGTTTGTTTACACGTTTGCCACCACTATATTTATCCCATCCACAACAATGTACAGGACGTGGAAAATTGTCACTTAAACCAGTAGGATCAGTAGGAAACCGGACCAATAATGAACACGTTCGTTGCGAAAATAAATAAACGGACCATCAGAAATACAATTCATAAAAAGCTGCTGCTGCTGCTGGCGGAAGTGTCTCGAAGACGCTGATTAAATTGAGATCTCTAGAGCGGTAGAGAGCACAGCATGAATGAAGCGCAAAAAAAACCCCATATTGGGCGTATCATTTCACTTGCAATAATATTTTGAATACCAAATGGGCGAATTTCCTGTCACCATTGGTCACTTCGGGGCCCGGTGTGGTGTGATGAGTGTTTTAATTAGTGTAAATTCCATTTTCAGAACTTCAAAAACATAAGAGGTTTTCATTTAAATTCAATGCCGATAAGCTTTAAACCGAACGGAAATTGGATAATGTGTCTGTTACATTCAGGTCAATTCTTTTCGGATATTACAGACGTAGAAGGAATATTCTACAGCTCATTTACATATACTGGTCGGAAACAGAGCACGTTTGATTGAAAGGAAACCGATGGAGTGGAGTGTACCGGAAACTTTAATCGCTCAAAATATGGAGCACAAATTGGAATATATAAATACCGATATCGAACCATATTCCCTTCACAGAACTGCTTATCCTGCTACGGGTAATTAAAGTCAAGGCAGGCCCAGAGCTCCTGATGTTGCAGTGCCAATGTAAAAGAAGGCAGTACTACTAGTGAAATGGTAATGTTTACCAGTCCAGACGCTAGTATTGCTAACCTACATTTTAAAGGGTAACATCTTAAAAACATGTTGCGGTGCATGTCTAGACTCTAGCAAGAATACTGCACAAAAAAAAAGAAGAACCATGTAAACACCGGCAACAAAGCCATGGCATTGATTCGTGCAAACCAGTTCCTCGTGCTTATCATCACCGCTCCACTCGCAGACACCGGAAGAGATGCACTTTGCGTAGACTTGTGGGTCTTCTGTTTGCCGGTTCTCTACCAATGATTTCTGTTCCATCAGGGTTAGGAGGCGTTGGCGATGTGCATTGACCCCTTATCATAAATTATCATAAACGACTGCGGAGCGTTGTAAACTTGCCTACCCGGCCGTCACCGGTGAGCGGTGTTAACTTGAGTTTATATCCCCGTAACGGACCGTTCAACAGACACCCACCCTGTCTTGAAGGAGCCCACAAACATCGAAACAGCAGAGGCTTGGTTCTAGTGGTGGACGTTCCACAAGGCTCTCGACCGTCTTTTGGCAGCGTAAAATGTTGCCTGCGCCCACGCATACTCAACGGTACGACGTCTTTTGCGTCGGCCACAAATTATGTTGACCATCAAAAGGTAAAAGCGACCCAACATCAACGATGTCATGCAACGGATGAGGTTTTTGTGTGCGTGCCGGATGCAAGGGCGTCCGGGTTTCGGGCGAAGGTTCTACATCTGGACATTTCGTTTTCGAGCATTAAACACACAAAAAAACTGGAATGGAAGAATAAAGATACCTTCAGACAATTATTCCACTTCAGAATAGCCATTAAAATGAGTATTGCCCTTCCTAAAGTCTCCCAAAGCTTTAAAGCTCTTTTCATTTCATTGCCTCTGACGAATAAATGCGTTTTTTTATTGGGTGTGATATAAAATAATCGAGAAATACTTCAAATTTAATATCCAATGAAACCTGACACCATGCCATACTGAACCGTGCCAATCGAAACCATCATCAACTGCACATATGCACCGATACTTGAAAGCGCCGCGACGTATCATGTTGCCGTCTCAGCGGTATTAGAACTTTCTGAACTTTCCGCCAGGGTGCGCACTCCCACAGCGTTCATTAGCCAACAGCGGAAAGTGATCTTGCCGGTTGATGATGGACGGTTGTTGATTATGCGCTGATGGGAATGATGCATTGGTTTGTGCATCTCAGATGCCCTGTCCGGGTTTGGTTTGCCTTTGTACCGGACAACACCACGGTGGCGCCAGTGTCGGCAAGGGTGTATCGTTACTTTTTATGAAACTTAAATAAAACAAGCGGTCCGATGATGCGGAGCAAGATTGTGCGGCGGCACTTGCGCTTTGGTGTGTTGTATGAGTGGATTGCTCTTTTTGATTCTGTTTTCGCTTTCGCTATCCTTCCCCGAGGTTGAACCGGTCAAACGATCGGCCATCAAGATGTGAATTCTTAATTAGAGACAGTCTCCGACAGTACGAGATCTAGCGAACTGCAAAAGGGTTGTAAAATAAAGGCAGGCCGCATATACATGTTGAGTAGAGTACGACAAAAAAAAACCGATCACGCCATAAACTTACGAATCTTCTACGCATCAGACGCCGTCGTTAGACATTTAGAATGAAACTCACCTGCAAAGATAAGAAAATAAAGAAATAGTTTAGTATATTACTCGCAACGATTTATTTTACTCAACAACTACTTAGTTTGAAGAGTTGTTTACGCTAAGTAGCTTCAATATTCATGATGAAAACATAAATAATACAACCAGTTTAGCTTAGTTTGAATTTGAGTTTTCAAATATAAAAGTACGTCGTTGTTGTTTGTAGTCTTAAAGCACAGTCTCTAGGCTAGGACCTTAGGATACAAAACAGGAGGTCACATAGTTGTAATTCCAACAATTCCTACTCAACTAAACTCTCCAGCCCAGACGGTAGATCATTCTTCCTGGCAAGCAAAAACATGAGCCTCATTTGCTCGCTGCTGATAAAAATAACACGACGTAATGCAACACTACGCTTCATTTGTCACACACGTAGGCAATACGCGGCGACACGGGAAACCTTCTCCATATCGATTGAAATCAGATGCAGCGTGGAAAGATTTAGAGCTGAATAATATTCATAAACATACGCTCGAGAGAGCGCGCCATTCGTGCGGCATTGAATGACGGACAAATGTAGACAGTAGATTAAACGTAATTTAATGCGACATGTAATGCGTCAAGTGAAACGGGAGAACTTACCCAACGAATCACAAACAAAGCTACACTTTCCACGATAATCAAGTGTACGGTAAGTTGAGAATAATGGTGGAAAATGCTGATAGTGAAAGGGAAATCACATCCCGATTTCGTGCAACTTACACTAGACTGATATAAATATAGTTTCCCTACTTTCACCATTGCACAACTAAGGTTGCGTGTGATTAGGGTTGAATTGGAAGAAGCACACTAAATGCACTTCACTTCATCCATTCACAGCGTTCGCAGCGCTACATTACCAAAATCAAAAACATCCAACACAACGCTAGAATGTTCGTGTGTGCTCATCAGAAACCTTGAGATTGGTGCGATCCATTCGAAAGTCTATTGCTCCCCCCCGGGTCTATTCCTGTGACGATGAAGTCGAGTCGAGCGGGTTCCGGTAGTGCATGGTTAGTTGATTCTTACAGCACCGTGCAGGCCAGCTGGCGCACTTTAAACGCATGCTGCTTGTATTTCTATTCGTTGCGAATTAAATCACCCCGCCTGGGATTCGTGCGTTTTGCCAGATGCGTCTGAACTGCAACAGAAAAGACCGTCCGGAACTACGCAACGAATGATGATAATCCGTAGAGTTATGTGCGACTTTTTGCACACTACTTCGGTGCGAACGTTTTCCAAAGCAGATGATGAGAGACACAATAATGGAAATTGAAATGCAAAGCTAGGCACGCGGCCCCAGCAATAGGGTGCGCGCACAGCGGCTGTAGATGATTATAAATCGTGGCGATGCAACTCCACGACGCTGGCGCGTTTTCTATCGTTTCCAGTGAGCATTACTTAACCTTCTCCTGTCGACCGACCACTGGGCGCTGCTAAGTGGAAATGAAATGAGATTGACACGAACCCCGATTGGACGCAAGGGAATACACGGCGCTATATTGATGGGAGAAACACAGAAGCGATTTGATTGCAACGAGAAAGGATTTATGTCGCGTGACAATTTTATTATGCTAAGGCTTGTTTATGAATGTAATTGTTTATGTGCTTTTTTTCTATGTAGTTAGTGTTTTTTCAATTAGTTCAACAAATTAGGACAAAGGAAAAGAATTACTTTTTTAAACAAATCCTTTTAATGTTCTCCTTCTAGTGGGTTCATTGACCCAACACAGACAAATTGGTCGTCGCAACTGGAAGAGGCTACTTTTACGCGAGACCTAACGTAAAGCCAACGCAAAATCGACAGCCCACAAACTTTGGACTTCTACAGACACCGGTGTAGACTTCGCACCCAAATGCATCTTTTACACGAGAGCCTGTGTAGCTTGTGTAGTTGCATCGAACGAGCACAAGGTGTTCCGTATTTAAAGATAAGTTAGAATAATTTCTTATTTAACACCAAAAAAACAAACCAGAATACAAACTACACACAATTTCGATAGAAACACATAAAATGGGTGTGTGCAGCACAAACATTAAATATAAAAAAGGCACCACCAACTTCATGTCCTCGCACGCGTCCTGTCGATTAGCCGTAGTGAAGCAAAGGCGACAAACATGCGTAAAAAAAACCCTTATAATGTGGGCAGGTACTTTGGCTTTTCAGTCGAACCGGTACATTGACGCCTCCTCACTTGCAACAAAGCAAACAGCGATTTTATGCAAATGGTTTCGGCGACTTCGTGGGCTCGATTTTATGAGCCACCTAGCCAGGGTACGGCAGCAGCTGGGCTCTACCGAACCGTCAACCCGCGGTCAAACGGTGTGCAGCCGCGTGCTCTGGTGCAGTGGTGCACCGGATGGATTCGTGGTTAGGCAATGTTTCGTATGTGTGTGTGTTTTTTATGTCTCTCCCAACACACGCGCCCAACACTAACTGTGGTAAGGTCTGCGTTGCGAAAGAATGTTCGCACCTTCGCGATTTTTCAGTTTATGCAGCGCTAAATGTGCCAATCGTACCGCTTCTGGGCAGTACTGCTTTGAATTTACGATCATTTGCGATCAAACGGATCATTGCGAGAAGCGTTGTGGCTATAAAACGAAGTAAAACAGAAGTCAAGCACACATTTATCGATATCATCGATCGGAAGGCAGTGGCACAAAACTGCATCTAATTAAAATGAAATTTGAAGCTAAAATTAAGCTCATTTTAAATGGATTTAAATACTCGAGGCATAATGAAGGTTAAACACAGTTATGCTTCTAAATATGAGTTCGTAAACATACACTAAATCACACGTGAATAATTAACCCGACCACAAGCAATTGAAAAATGCTAAGCTGATCATTAGCCCTTACTAATTGTTGATCTGGACACAACTGCAGCAGCGATTTACCAGAAATTATGGTACGCAGATATCAACCCGCCCCCCACCAATGGTATCAATGATCATACGAGTCAGTTAAATTGAGGCATGAAATCGATTCCACTCTCTACCCTTTACCAGGGGGTATGCAAAATAAATGGCATTGCATACAACATTATTTAGACGAGCTTAAATTTTGCTACCCGCATTTCAGCACAAACAGCATTCAAATGGGCACGGAAATACTGGAAGGGAATCCAGTCCACATTTCGCAGCGACTACGACTGCCGCCAGTATCTGTGTTATCTTTCGAGAGAAATCAAAATAAACCAAGCTTCACTTGAGCCCATGTGGGTAACCTTTCAAACTTGCGACATTTACGACTGTTTCAGTTCCACATTCTACTGACAGACAGGCCAGCTGCATGTAACAGTTTCAGGGATGTCCGTTGAATCTGGTTTTCTGATCTTCGATCGGTAATCGACGCATTGGTTGGCCACCGTGTTGCGAAATCGTACTGGACGTGAGACCAGTTGGAGCAGAAAATTTGCCGGAGGGCGTGCGAAACAATAAAACAGTAAATTTGTTCTAGATATGAATAATTTAATGCATCGAAAGTTTATCTGCATTGAAGAACTATTGCATCCTGTAGAAGCCGAACGAGGAGTAGAAATTCTCGAATATTTGCTATTTTAAAGCTAGGGTAGTACAGCTATAGCACGTTTAGTTGCTCATGGAACATGGAGCAATTAAATTAAATATATGGAGCCTTACAATGGTTTATATTAGGCGCCATAAATAGGTCCAAAGGGATAAGTATAAGATATGTCGTCCAAGTATCCTAAGAATCCTCTTTTAAAATGTCTTGTCTAAGAGGCCTCGGTTAAGAAGTCTCATTTAAGAAGCCTTATTTAAGAAACTTCGTCCAGAAGCCTCGGCTAAAAAACCTCATCCAAGGATCTCGTTTAAGTTGCTTAAGAAGTCTTGTCCAAGAATTCTCGTCCAAAAAGCCTCGTCCAAGAAGCCTCGTCCAAGAAGTCTCGTCCAAGAAGTCTCGTCCAAGAAGCCTCGTCCAAGAAGTCTCGTCCAAGAAATCTCGTTCAAGAAATCTCTTCCAAGAAAAAGACCTCGAGCAAATGGACCAAAAGGGTTCCAGAATATGAAGTTTATTTCAGACATCCTTGACTTATATTACCGGTAGCTGGATAGTCAATCCTACATACTGAGGTAAGAATTGGACGGGATTTGTGATGGAAAAAGTAGCTCTTGAATAGCTGATACCCAGAATATAGTTCATATTCTCAGCCTGATCTGGCTCATAAAATTAAATCGAAAAAGGAGTGGCAGTTTTGATTGCAGATTACGTGATTTGCAGAATCAGATGCAACTAACTAAAGAGGGTGTGTCGATGACATTGGTACAAAACACTCTAGATGCAGTGTTTTCTCTTTCTGTGCACAGCAAAAGCACAGTGAAATGAAACAGAGGAAATTCCATAAAATCGACCTTTCAGTGTGCTAATGGCGGTATGGGATCAGTCGTTCTCACCCAGCGCGTATACTACTTTGTTGCACTTTGTCCCATTAGCTGCAGTTTCCAGTCCAACAACAATGTCAGAACGTTTCTCTTATTTCCCATGACTCAGTCGTCAGCCGACAGTCGGCAAACTGTCTGGTAATTTGTAACCGGTGGCCGACCAAGCGTGACATGTTCCTTTTTACTCCCTAGTTTTTGTTGTTGCTTTCAATACTGTTTTCCTTTTTGACCCAACAAGAAAAAACGAGAAATAAAACCATCTCAATTAACGTGTTCAACATCACAGAAAATAATAATGATGCATTTTTTATTAATTTGTCCTCCAGTGCGCCCAGCATCAACGCGGCCCGAAATTAGTATGCAATTATGCCATTCATACGCCGGGATTTCGTGGGTTTCTGGGGAGAATGGAAATAAATATTGAAGGGTCGGTGACGTGATTGCGTCTACCCCGGGTTCTACACAACTCTCGTCATGAATCGTGAATATTTATTCATGCTTGTTGGATTTTTTTCGCTCCCCATTACTTAGCTTGGCTCGCAATTGCTTTTTTCCGCCGTCCGGCCGGCATCAAAATCATAACAAGCGTAGAGAGCAAAACTACAAATGAAAACAAACATGCGAACAGAGAGGTTCGTTGTCATCGAATACGTCTACGAAATTCAAGTAGCCAGACCAATGTACCCTTTGCAGCGCTATTAACCTAGAGACATGTTCAAAAACAAAACAATCAAACATTAAATAGTACCAGCATGCCTCGTAAAAGGTTCAACGTATGAGCTTTGTTTTACTGTGAGTGATTTTATAGACTGAAGCTGGAAAGTTCATGCCCATTAACAGTGTACCTCTTGCGAAGCATTGATTGGCCTATAAAACCTACAGCTATTAATGTATGGTCAAGCGTAGACCACCAAAGCTGTTAAACAAATCTGAAAGGTCTGCCTTGTCCTTATTAGTTATTTAAAAAAAAACACACAAGAAAAGCTAAATCATAGGATAAAATCTCGCGATCGAGATTCGAGAATAAGTGTCATTAGAACGGTTTATCGAGATTTGATTGATTGACGATTTCATCCATCGCTCCAACGCACACGATCGCTGTCGATGCATATCCTACCTCACAGTGACTGATGGTAGACCCTGCTACAGCAACTTCGCATTAGGTCAACAATCATGCTTGTAAACAACATTCTATCTATCATTACCCACAACGATCCTTGCCGTTGATTGGAACACGATTGCATTAATTAATTAAACGGCGTGGTTCAACGGATGGTTGATGTTCGCCGTGCGGTGGCGGTGGATCGGGCCGCAATGGTCTATCAAGATTTTTGCATGTTGATTAGAAGTCAGGGGCTCTCGGGCTATTTAGTATAATTTTATGCTTAAGCTGACACCGAGTGTGGACACCTTAGATTGCCCCCCAAAGGGTTCTATTAAACATTACCTTCCTGCTGGCTTCCGTTTTTGATTGTAATTTGAGCGCTTGTGTATGTAGTCAAGCAATGAATAATTTATAATGGAAAGTAGTAATAAATATTTTGCAAAGTTGCAACAGTTTTATTGTAATTGAATGTTTATTTAAAACTTATTCAAAGCATGTAAAGTAATTTTCTATTTCAATGACATCAGCACCATAACAACACCACAATGTAAGAGAACACCTAATAGATACAGTTCGTAACAACCTTGCCACCTTATAATTATGCAAAGAACTGTAGAATGACGAATCCAAACATCAAAAATATCATCTAATCGGCTTTGTTATGATTAAATCATTTAACCACTTGTATTCGTTATGTACAATCGTCTGTTGATGATTATTTTATGAAGACTTATTGACAATAGAACTATTTATACGATGGCATCATAACAACTGTAATCAGAGCACAATTATCAAATGAAGAAACTGTTTCCGCATTACGTAAAGAAAATTTGTATCATCAAAAGACTAACCGTTGAAATATATCTAGACTTTGTTGGTAGAAAATTGATACAAATAAATTTGATTAGCATACTGGTACACTTAGTAGATGATGCATACATGATATTAAAAATAAGTGATACGATTATTAGATTCACACGTTAATAATGGAAAAATTATGAATCTTCTCCTTCACTTATTAGCACATCCGACATGCCTCCAAGCAACCGGGATCACCGATATCTTCACCTACTACCGAAGGGTACTTGAAGGAAGATTCTGCCACTAAAAAACAAAAAATGGTTTCGTCCCTTCCGGTCTGTGTGATGTCATGCTGCGTGTATCATCGCAGCCTACCATACACAGTTGCAAGCAAGAGCGTGTGTATGTGGAATGAATTATACGACAGTGTCAAAGCTTAATCAAGCGTAATAGCTTTTCACGGCGGGCAGCAGCAGTAGCTACCATATGGGACAGCACACGCTAAAAACTGGCAGTGGATCACGAAAGATGCGAGGAGGGTTTCCATTTCCTGGAGCACTTGTACCGAGATCGGGTGGCCAGAAAGAACAGCACAGTCTATGGGTTAGAGCAGAGAATCGGTTCAGTCCATGGGATCGAATCGTGTGGTGGACGCAGCTTGGTGCGATGTAACGCAAACCATCCTCCAACTACTGCAAGGTTTCGCTCGTTTCGCATGCGAAAATCGTGCATAAACCGTTGCGCTGCCGGCAACAGGAAGAACTGACAAACCGCCACGCGAGAATAAATTAAACGAGTTTATTATTAACTGTCACCAGCTAACCATTCCGAACCCCCGGGATTGGATCCATCGCACGCAAACGTTTGTGAAGAGGGGTCTGATGCTGCACCGGCCTTCGTCCTTCTTCCGTGTGCAGCAAATCTCTATTTTCACTGCAGCAATAATGCTCCGGCCGCGTCTGGCCGCATCTATTCTCTCGGGGCAAAAACATACGTAAAGCAGGCCGCCTGCTTTACTCTATCGCACGCTGGTAAGTGCGACCGTCTGCCGTGGAGGTGGAGGTGATAATTGGAATAATAATTGCATTTTATGCACCATGTCCCCAGCGGGCGATGCCTTCACAATCAGCTGTTTAGGCGAAACACACATGGACCAGACGACAGGAAAACAATACCAGAATGATTCATCGCTTTAACCACTGATATCCTTCTTGTATTTCTTTGTTTTGTAAATGAAAACTTCAATCGATAGGAGAGATATCGATTGAAGAAACAAGTCCAAAAGTCCAACATCAAGGACTAGAACTGCTCAACCAACTTGTGGTGAAAGTTTTCCTAAAAGGCACGTGCCGTTTTGGCCACCTTTTAGAGCCACCAAGCACTATCCCAATAGGGGGCAGAACACTTTCTTGCCAAGTTTTGCCATATGAATTAGGCTAATCGATTGTTGAACTGCGCCATGTAAGAGGTAATTGACTTCAATTAAGATACAAATGCTGTTTTACGATCGACTTCTTGCACCGCACCAATGAGAGACCGCGCCGCAAGACAAAGTGCACAAGTCCCGTGGCGTGGCGCGCGATTGATGATAAACCCTTTTAAGACGTGTTTGCCAAACGCGGTGGCCAAGGAAAGTGCTGCAATAATGGTAGCACAAAGCGCAATGTTTACAGTGCGCCGATAGCATGCAAATAATGGTGGCCGGTAAGGGGATGATGCAGAACTAAAGCAACAGGTCGTCGCACAGAGTTGTTTGCTGAAGTTGTTAGGATCCTTTACATGCGGTAGCTATTAAGGAGTGCAATGTATGGCATAAAAGTGAGAATTAATTTCCTCTTGTAGAACTAAAGTTAAAGGACCTCTTACCCAAAAACTCAAGAAATTCAATTAAAACAACGATATCTGATACTTTACCACAGTTCAATTACGAGTACGGTCCGATCAATCTCGAAATAAAACATAATTCCCCTTACACAAGCTTCACGTTTCGTCTAGGTTTCCTATTTTGACAAGCAGCGCACCTCATCATGTCAAAACCTCTCCACAAAAGGCAGACAAACAATGTCAAACATGACAGCCTCGCGTCGGCACCGCTATGCGTCATGTCGGTTTGCCCAACACCACCAGAGAGACCGTTGCGCATACTGTGGCTCGGCGCTCCGATGCCGCCAGAATCCTCCGTAGATTGAGATGTCGATTTGCGTATTCCTCCTTTTCTACAACGTTTCGTTGCATCGAAGCAAACGCCATCCAGCCGACCAACCAAACAACGCTAACCGACATCGGACTTTACTTCCGCCATCTGCAATCCCGTGCTCCCAGCACCAAAGCATATCGGCGCACGGGCCCGTGTGTTTGTGTCGTTCTTGACTTTTACAAGTACTTCATGTCGCACTGCTCCGTTGCCTCCTGTTGCACCGTGACTGCATGACGGTCATTCCAGCGCCGTGTCTAATTTCAATTTAAATTCAATCACGGATTTCGCTCCGCTGCATGGCACTGCAAGCCGTCTTTCCTAAAAGGCACGTGCCGTTTTGGCCACCTTTTAGAGCCACCAAGCACTATCCCAATAGGGGGCAGAACACTTTCTTGCCAAGTTTTGCCATATGAATTAGGCTAATCGATTGTTGAACTGCGCCATGTAAGAGGTAATTGACTTCAATTAAGATACAAATGCTGTTTTACGATCGACTTCTTGCACCGCACCAATGAGAGACCGCGCCGCAAGACAAAGTGCACAAGTCCCGTGGCGTGGCGTGGCGCGCGATTGATGATAAACCCTTTTAAGACGTGTTTGCCAAACGCGGTGGCCAAGGAAAGTGCTGCAATAATGGTAGCACAAAGCGCAATGTTTACAGTGCGCCGATAGCATGCAAATAATGGTAGTACTCTCTTGGCCGCAAGTGATATCTGGCCCCTTTATCTTTATCCAACTAATTGGGGACATATTTTCCGTTGGCTTGATGCTGATGCTCCACATTGCTACTGGCAATGGCAATGTTTTGTATAAATACTGACGCTGCTCCGAACCAGTCACATCCGTAGCACCGGAGTGGTCAGTTTCGTGTTGGTTGTTCCCGGTCGAGTGAGTAGCAACGAGTTGCTTGATAGTGCAAAGATGTCCCGGAACATCGTGTTGTGGTGGGTTTGAAATCTACAAAAGTGTGTCCTGCAAGGGATAGTGATGTTTTTTCCCTCTCTTTTTCCTGTGCAGTTTTCTGGTGGTGATTGCATTCGGGTGCACCATTGGCCGTAAGCTGGAGTGTAACGAGCATCGGGAAAATGAATGCGAAATCTCCAACTTTACCATCGTGGAATCGATGGACTTGTCCGAGTATGAGTTTCCCGACCATCCGCATCTTGCGTTCGGTACCTATCCGCACTCGGACGACTCGACGTACGTCGTCGCTATCGACAAGGAGCTAGCCGATCGGCTCCAGTCGACGGAGAAACTGGAAATGCAAAACGTTTCGCTGCAGACGATGGTGCTGTGGACGAATCTACGCTCGCTCGATGCGTCCCACAACTACTTCTTCGAGCTGATCGTCGAGCCGGGCCAGAACTATCAGCTGCGCGAGCTGAACCTCAGCTACAATCGCTTCCAGTCCATCGACTTCGTGCAGGCGCTGCCCGCCCTGCGCACGCTTGATCTTCGCCACAACTATCTGGAGTCGCTTAGCTTCTCGCTGTTCGACATGGCCACCGAGCTGTGGAAGCTCAATCTGGCGAACAACCGCATCCAGACCATCTCGACCGATGGGTCACTGGGTGAGCGTTCTGGATGCGAGGGAGTGGCGGGTCAGCATGCTGCAGGAGCTGAACGTGGCCCGCAATCGATTGCGCTATCTGAGCATGTGCGAGGTGAACCATTCCTTCCCCCATCTGCAGACGCTCTACATGGACGAAAATCGTTGGGAGTGTGGACACCTGAACGCCACCATACGTCAGCTTCATCAGCTCGGGGTCAAAGCGATGGCGTACTACGATACAGAGGACCAGGAGCATTGTAGTAAAGCTATTGATGAAATTTGCTGCTATTAGACACAAAAAATCACCATTGCAGCACACACTAAAATGCACTTTCAAGCTCTGTATTCTCTCTCTTGTCAATCAACGCATTAATAAATTACCCAACGACACTTGATTGACTCTGTTCGATCAATCCACTTTATGCATCTCTTCGAACATGATTTATTGCCCATAAAGCTATCACTTAAATAATGCAGGAGGCTACATGCCACACGAACATCAATCTCTTTATCAGGATCTCCTGGCGCAACTCAGGCCAAATCAAATGGCGGAGAGGAATTTTCTTTGTTTTCTTGAAGTTGTTGCAAGGAGTGGTCGTCCTCAAATGTAGCACGTTACGTAAAATCGTGTCTAAGAACAACGCTAGGTGCAGCTCCGATAACCTTGCAATTCAGGCACGTCTAACATGGAAATGCAATTTGCTTGCAGAACAAAAACAAAACCTTCACCCGGTAAGAATAAACACAGACAACAACACAGTCATCACGATCGGTGACTGGAGAGAATGTCTAACATCGTGTAAGAACAAATTAGTTCAAGGAACCGAAATGAACTTTGTTTAATTGTCAGCAACGAATAAATTGTAGTTTGAAATATTTTGTACAGATTATTTGAGAGTCAAGTAAGGTTTTAGTATCTCAAAAAATAGTTCAGCTTTAAAACTCCACACCCAGAATCATTCTTAGCGGATATCCTGGTGCAAGGAATTTCATCAAGATCATTCCATGTTTTACATCCCAAAGACATCAGAGGAATTCCTGCAGACCAAGATGTTCTCATTGTCCAGACAAACACCACACACACATATGTGTATGGTGATAAACAGAATCTTTACGACGCTCCATGTGAAACTGTCATCTGTCATAAATCGCCGGTTTTTTTTTTGTTGGTGTATTACATTATTCTTCATACATCTCCACACGATCTCCGAAACGTGAACCGGGTGTGCAAGAGTATGGGTGTAAATGAAACATCCGGCTCGAAAGTGCTTCTGCTCGTATCATAAAGCAACTCTATTCCAACATCGTCCGTCACACATATGAGATGGTGTCGCACCACAGAAGGAATGCCTGACGCTCGCATAAAGAAATATGCAAATGCGATCGATTTCTGCTCCACCACCGTACCAATAATGCGCATTATTTCTGTGCGGGTGCAACTTTCAATGGTTGAGTCTTTCTTTTTTCGCATGGTTTCATTCGTTTCTAGCGTGAATAGATTACGTAGAAATGGAGCTTACAGTTGAAATTTAATAGCACACTTTATTTATTTAATTTATTTAATGTAGTGTTTATTATTGAATTTCATATATAGTTTTTAACCCGAATTAACATTTAAGGAGATAGATTAAATTAATCGCATTCGATAAATCATCAATTTATTATTTAAATTTGAAAACAACGATGTGGGCGTGTTAAAGCAAAAACGAGAAATGTGTGGTTGTTTTTGGTAGATAGAAATTCTCATTTACACTATCGTATCAAACGATTGGTTTGGTATCGATGCCGTGTTCCGTTCGTAAAATGCACACCTGTACAAATCCTGCGCAAAAAAAACATCCATTCCGTATAAGTATAAGCTTAACCGTAAACGTAATTGCCAAATTATGGTAAGCCATAGTCTTTCCTTCGTTCAACGTGGTTTTTCTCTCTGCAAAGCGATATACGGTGGCTGTGACTCACCCAGAAAAGAATATTGTTATTTTATGCAATACCAGAAGTGGGTACCAACACCATATACTTCCACAACTATCATTGTATGCTTGAAAGAGCTTGACCAAGTAGTGAAAGAGGGTATGCTACCAGGCACCGAAAGATCAAGCTAATGATCTGGAAATTATAGACCCCAGGAACCAAATACGAAGGCACTTTGCTTGAGCAATCGTGGGTCAAGCCCATGAGATATGCAAACCTTGGGGCAACGCCCTAACACGGAGCATAGCCGTAATCCTTCAAACGCCTAAAGGGCGCTCGAAAGTGGCGCATTTGTTTGGCTACCCTAACAAAAACAAGAAATCGCTAGTTGTAAAGCTATCGATCATAAGCTGTCGTATTGTCTTTTTCAGAAGTTTTCAGAATTCTTCTCTTCCTCCTGATTTAACGACAATCGCCAATACCTATGTGTCGACGCCAAATGCCTTCAATTGTGCAACATTCAAATCATAAACATCGTTGCTCGAGATAAAGTCAACAATAACCAACCCAATCCAATTGACATTAGCTTACCGACATCAGCTTCGGTTGTTTGAAGTTCAAGAAACACAACTACCAAAACAATAAAATCACCCGAAAGTGCCACAGATCATCCCCAAACTCCTAGTCTCCCGCCTGACCCAACAATACACGGAGTAGGTCACATTGTTTTCTCACAGCAACGAGGAAAAATGTCCACCATAATTCTTTTCCTCACTCACTCTCGGTGCCGGGTTGATGCAAAGAAACGAAGGCATCGAAAACGTCTGGACGTTCCCAAACTTTAAACCGCGAAATCGAACAAAAAAAAACGATACCCACGAAAAGGCCGGATTGCGTAACCTTTTTGACCACCGCCAGCCGGTGTGTGTTCCATTAAGCATTCTTCCATTGGAGGTTTGATTTTTGCTGCTCGGGAGACGACGGCGCACAAACATAAACAAATCTAAACACCAATAATTCATCCATCTATTTCTCCTACTTTTTTTGTACTCCACGCGTATTGCCCTGTCGCGAGTGATTCAATGCTCTGATGAAAGCGTACCCCCGTAAAGCCCGTAAAATACACCTCTGTTCGTCTCATGAATGTTTCTGCATCTTTTCGCCCAGGTGGCATCTAGTGATAAGACTACGTTTGAAAGGCTTACGCAATTGAGATATGTCCCAGACATTCAGCTGCATTGAACGATCTTCCCAACGTTCCAAAGGCACGTCTGCTTAACTTCCAAATGCCCTACAGGCACAGTTCCAACACGAGACTTACCGTCGCCATGAAGAAAGCTAGCTGTTCTGAGTTACCCGAGCATTGGTTCAGTTTGGAACTGTGACCCATAAATCTGATCTGCGCAGCGAAAGCGAAAACTACTACGTTAAAGGCAAACCAAACGTAGAATGTCATTTTACGCTCACAATGTCTCGCTGAGCATGCATGCTAGCTTGGGTTAACCTTCGCGCCCGATACACCCTTTAAAGATCATGATTTATGATACTCGGATGCCAGCAAACGAAGTTCACTGCAAAGTGCCCCGAAGTCTCCGTTTCGAATCTTTCGCTCTCTCGCGACAAATGGACAACGAAATGGAAATGGGGGTATCCAGCCGGTCCTATAAGAAGACCTTCAACGCTAGAGTGGCTTTGTCGAATAAACATAAAAACAAAAGTCATAATTACATTCTCCTGAGTGCCGTAGCGCGAATGAACCCATCGCATTTCTGACGGTCCACCACTTATGCAACGTGTGTCTTATGGCTGATGTCAGCGGCACCAATGTCGCACTGTAGGCCCCCGGTATTAGATCTGATACTGTTCGTCCCGTATACCACTCAGTTCTCAGTTGCATCCAAATCATGACTCATCGAGTTTTCGAGGGGAACGGTTACGAACCGGCTGCGGATGCTTTTCTTGCATCAAAGTGTCTAGAGAGATGTAGGCAAATGATAAATGTGGCAGAAAATACCATCAACCACAGGATTTCAATCTCCAAACGTGTGTAGGGGAGCGTTGGTCGACTAGGCTGACGATGATGAATAAATAGTACCACTAAGGGTTATTTAGGATCAACGTGTACACATACAAAACACACAAGCACACAAAGCTATTCGTGCACTTGCGCTACTGCACCCTGGCATCGTCACGCTTCGTCTACAATACGCTAGATGGCAGCACCGGGTACGAGCGAAAACAGCTGACACGAATCTTGTGTAGAGCAGTAACAAAATTCATTACTCGAAAGATTCTAACCAAAAGGGCCGAAGAGAAGCTGTCGGCGGAAGGGCTACACCTAATTTATGCGCACGCATCGCGAGTCGTTAAATTTAATATTGCCCCCAATTTTCGTTGCACTTTCACAGCACGGGCTTTCACAGCCGCTGATCAAAGAGAATACGCAATTTGGTGCGATGCGTCGTGCTGTGTTGAGCGCAATGACACCCTCTTAAGGGTGTGTATGTGTCAAAATTATGCAGCATGTTCTGTGCGTGAGGATAAGCGAGCTCGTTGCAGTAGATGTGTAGGAATGGTGTAACAAGCCTTACTTCATTACCAGATGTCTGCAGACATCATTAAGGACTCCATCAGTAGAATATTACGCATGACTTTATTAACTTCATATTTAACATCTAAACTTTAGTTAGCAAGAATTTACGAGAATGTATTATGAACAAAATACTGAACGAAAGTGATGATGTTTCGAAACCCCGAACGCTCCATATTTTACAATCAAGGTTGAGTGCATCATCCCTCCCGGGAGCATTTATAGTGCACTTTTTAAATTTCTATCTGCGGTCAAGTCAACAAACACTCTCGGCAGGCCCGAAGCATCCACATTAACTAGCACCAGCGTCCACCACCGTGCAGTGGTCCAGATCTTCTCGGCACATTCCGGGGCCGAAATCCAGACCGTTGTAAAATTACACACCCAGCTGACGTACAGCACACCACCCAAAACTACCAATAGATATGGACGGTCGTAGCTTCCTTGAAACACCATCTTCTCTGGAAGTGGTAAATGTGTGCA